>QXTE01000090.1:5642471-5657499 GCA_003942145.1 Platysternon megacephalum
CTGCAAAACGTCTGTTAGTCTATAAGGTGCCACAGGATTCTTTGCTGCTTTTATTATTTTTAGCAATTGCGTGGAGGGAGAGAGCTAAACAGGTCTCTCTTTGACAAACAATTACAGCAAGCATTTATACCTTTTGTTACAAACAATAATGTGCAACAACTGCATTTTGTTTATATATAGGTCATTTTGTATTTTCCTGAAAATGTAGGCCTCAACATGGAGCAGTCCAGACATGTGTATCTCATATTGTTGCAAATGCACAGAGTGTCACTTGGAGTAAAAGCAAACCAGTGAAGCAGTCATTCTCAGCTATTTACTTTAAAACATTTTACTATTTTACTGTTTGCAACGTTCTTCTATCTTAATCCTCCCACCTGTCCCATGGCGTTGTCATATAATCCTGGAATTAAGACAACAAAAAAATTTGGTTAAACCAGTTACCCCTGATTTACTGCAAAAATGTGATTTCCCTGCTCCTGCCACACAAGAACTTATGAAATCTACTTGTGTTTCAGGCAACGTTGGCTCTGAACTCTCATATACCGATATCAGCACGTTCATATCTTCTGATGCCGGAAACTCATGGAGACAGGTACAGTCATATGTGGGGAAAGGGGAGCTGTGTGCCTTTTGCAAACCTTTCCAGCTGCTCTCTGGGCCTCAAATGGCTTGAAATGCTCACACTATACCTGATTTGTTTCCAGATCTTTGAGGAAGAATACAATGTGTGGTATCTCGACTGGGGCGGGGCCCTTGTGGCCATGAAGCACACGTCAATGCCTATCCGGCATTTGTGGTAAGGCTGTTTCCCTGGCTTTGAGAATGTTCTCGTGGGGGGGGGGGGGTGTGCTAAACTGGAATTGTCCAAAATATAATTAAGATCTCTCAGTTCTGGAGTGGATCCTTCTCCCTCCTGCTGGTTGTGCAGTATAGGTACCCAGAACACTAAGGAGCAGATCAAATGATCTCTTACTCAGAGCACTTTTTTGTGGTGGCCCACAGAAGTCTGGGGAAATCACGTGATTCTTGTCCTTCATTTTGTCACTAGCTGCTTTCAACGAGCGTTTAAGTTTGAGGCCTCCTGAGTTACACACTTTGGGTCAGATTTTCTGAAAAGTTTGGCGCTCCGTTAGGTAGCAAAGTAAGTGACCAGATTTAAAAAAAAAAAAGAAACAAACATCATGTTGGGAGCTGAGCTCTTATGAACATTCTTCCCCGACTGCCATCCTGCGCAGCATCGTTGATTACAAGGGTGTTGGTTGCAATGTCCATGTATAATTTGGCGAGCAGTTGCAGGGGATTACTCAAAAGGATACTTTTTTTATTGGTGTGAGTGTGTGTCAGCACTGGGGCCAGGAAGAGGGGTTTGTGGGTGATAATAAAGAGGACCAAGAGGATGGATAAAATGTGTATGGGAGAAAGGGAGGGAAGGAAGGATTACCAGATGGTGGAGGAGCAAAGGGAGTGAGGACCAGATGGGACAAGGAGATGGAGTGAAGAACAGAAGGAGACAGTGTGATTGACTTGATGCAAAAAGGACAACACATTCATCTCATGAAAGACTGACAGAAATACAGAGATACTTTGCTAATATTACTTGCCCCATTAAGGATCCCGCTGCAGTTGCCAGAGAGAGATTGGTGAGCACAAATGGGATCAGGAGTTCAGGGTGGGTTTTGAGATGATCGCTTTGTTCAAGATGTAGTTCTCCCTCTGAAGAAGTTTGAGAAGCCTGTGCACTAGAGACACCGCCCAAACCATCTCCTCCACCTACTGAACTTCGGGGAAGTTGGGATGTAGGTCTGAACTTCACAGTTGGCCCTCATGACTACAGGCCTGGAATCTACAGTGAGGCAAACCAGACTCCTAGCGCAGAACCTCCACCAGAATTTGGGTGAGTGGGATATGGTTCAGAACTTTAAAGCTGCCCTATTTTTTAACCAAGCGATGTGCATGACAAAGAGATGTCAGGGTTGCTGTATTTTCAAGCCATGAGCCTGAATGTCTCCTTTTGAAGCTGGAGCCCTCCTGAACTTTTAATTGAACAAACATACAATAATTACATGCATTACACATTACAGAGTGCACTTGCTCTCTGGATGTGTGGGGGCAGCAGGCTCAGTGCCTCCAGTAGATAAGTGGAATTGCCGACAGCTGTCTAAATTCGCATCACCTTCAGTCTTGTATCTTGGGTGACGTCGGAGCATGGCTAATGGACTGACCTGCCCAACTTCTGAAGTTGTTACAGAAATTGTCTTCAGAGCTGAGGTTCATATTCTTCTGTGAATGAGAGACCCCTCTCTTCTGATCGCTGACAAGCACTCTTGTCTCCACACGCAGCACAAGCAGAAAAGGAAATAGAGCTTTCGGTCAAATAAAAGAAGAAAGTAATGGTGTTTGGCCACAATAATGAGATGCTAAGGTCTCTCCCACTTGATTCATTAATACACAGAATCCTTCAGTTAAGTAACATCCAGGAAGAAGCCAGGGGATTCAAGGCTCAGGCTAAGCTGTTGTCCTTCACACCATGATGTTTCAGGGATGCACCTTACTAAGATCATTGATGGTTGCCTCTTCACCTCAAAGCCTTACATCCTTCCTTGCCACAACCAGGCAAATGGCTCTATAATAACTTCCACTAGGGGTTTCCAGTGGGGCTTGAACCTCCTCCATCAAAGCACACACGTCTACCGCTTGAACTAAAGGAGTAACTCCATTAGCTTCGCACTAGTAGCAGACTGTTATTGTCTCTGTGGATTAGTCACAAGAGATGGATGCAACACACACTTTACAAGCAAGTTACATTCCTACCACACAGAGAAGACAGGATGCAATGGGCTCAGATTCAATTCCATTTTTCCTCTTCTTTCTCGCTAGTAACAAGCAAAATATTCTGAAGGTGCTAGAATTTTTCTAAGATCTTGTCAGCATAAGGAGTAGGATGGTCCAGTGGGTGAAGCTGAAATCAACCCCCCAACCGGGTCCTAATCCAGGTTTTGCCGCCGACTCACTGTGTGACCACGAGCAAATCATTTAACCTGGTTGTGCCTTGGTTTTCCCATTTGTGAAATGGGCACGCTGAACATCGCCCTCCTTTGTAATGCGCTGTAAGCGGCTGGAATACCTCATCGGCACAAAAGCAAGGCCTTTCCCTCTGGGGTTGGGGTTTGTGACCAGAAAGTAAAATAAATGACCAGGCTCAGCAAATGAACAGAAAAGCCCCCCCAGCTTGGTGTATGACCCAATACACTTACCCTCTATGGGCAGGCCAGCTTTCCCCTCCCCATCTCCCAGGCTGCCGCTCTTATTGCCCTCCCTGGAGCACCTGTATATGGGGCGTGGCTGGGGGAGCCGAGCTGGAGTTAATCTCTTGTTCACTCACAGCCAGTGCCCCTGCAGCCTGTCACAGGTGCTTTGTGACAGCCCTAGATGAGGAATACGTTATGCAGTCAAACAGCCACGGCACTGCCATGAGCGCCAATCTGTCTGAACAGAACCCCTGTGAAGGCAGTGGAGCGCCACATGGACGCAGGGCTCGCTGCAGGATCGGGGCCGGAGCATTTGCATGTGCTCATGGCCAGTTAGAGGCCAGATTCTGACATGCTCGCTCACGCTGGCCCCGCTTTCCATAAAGGGTGGTTTATAAAGGATTCCTCAGTGAGCGATTGCCCTTACAAGCCACCGGCAGGAGCAGCCTGTGTTCTAGAAGGTTCTAAGGACACCAGTAGATGGTTCTAAGGGACCTGTTGACCTGCTGGATTCAATGCCAATCTATACTTAGTGGTTGGCTCTTTATTGACGCTTCTGCTCAGTGGCGCGGGAACACTTTTAATAGTGGGGGTGCTGAAAGCCAGCCCCCTAATCCCTGTCTGCACCCAGACAGGGGTAAGGGGGCTGAAGCTGGGGCCACAGCTGGGGGCAGGTCTGGGGCCGGGGCCGGGAACAGAGCAGTGGCCAGGGGCTGATGCTGGGGGCAGGGCCAGGTTTGGGGTGCAGGGCCAGGAGCGGAGTCCCGGGTGCTGGGCTGGCAGCCAGGCCCCCAGGCATGGGGCTTGGAGCGGGGACCCCAGCAGTGGGCACCCCAGGTGTGAGGTTGACAGCCGGGACCCCAGGAGCTGGGCCAGCAGCCAGGATCCCGCATGGGGGGGCCAGGAGCGGAGCCTCATGTAAAACCTGGCCTCAGAGCCCACGTTCCCATGCCTATGCTTCTGCCAATCATTTGTTAACCCCTTATAAAGTCGTTAACCCCTTCCTAGACAGCATAACCCTCAAACTGACAGGCGCCTCACTCCACGAGCTCTCCTATTGACTTGCTGAAGGAGGTGCTACTCAGTGAGAGAGACGCTATCAGATTCTGGCCCTAGGTTCCTGGGAGAAGAGCTGTGGAGGCTAAGGGACAATGCTGAACAAATGGGGAGGAAATGGCCATGAATAAATTTCGTCTGGAAATTAGATGACAGTTTCTAACCATTGGAGGAGTGAGGTTCTGGAACAGCCTCCCACCAGGAAGAGTGGTGGAAACAACCTCACTAATTTTAAGCTGGAGTGTGATACCTGCATGATGTGGATGATATGCCATAGCAGGGGACAGGACCTGATGACCCAGGAAGTCCCTTCCAGTCCTGCGTTCCTGTGGCTATGCGTGTGGGCAAATATTTGAATTGTGCACGGATTAATCAAAGGAGTTTGGCGCACATGCTGTTTGGCTCGTGCACGTGCCTGTGAACGTCTGGCCCACTCTATTGCATAGTTATTTAGAGTTGTCGCTGATAAACTCTAACAGGTCCTTCCAAATTATACCTTTAAGGGCTTTTGAACTTGCATCATCTTGACTCAATAGGCACCTTCTGCAAGAGAAGAGGCATCTTGATTAAAGTATACATGGAAATCTGTTCGTTCTCAAGCTGGGACGGCATACAATAAGTTTCATCCCGGAGAAAAGAGGGTTTGATAATTGAAAAGCTGAGAGAACTTTAATGAAGCCTGCTGTTCCCCCGAAATTGAAATGCTAGTTAGATAAGCATGCAGCCCGAACAGCATACAAATGCTTAGGGGTATGGGGAGATACATACATTTAAATAAATAGATTTCTGAAGGATAAGCTCTTTGCATGCGATTCTCCCACAGCATTTTCTATTTGGGCTGCACGCTTTCTCCTGTGCCAGATGCTGTTTTGTGTATCTGTAGCGCTAAGGCAGTGGTCCCCAAACTTTTCAGGGTCATGCCCCCCCCTTACTCCTGTCCGTGCCTCCGCCTCTTCCCCCCCCACCCCGGAGCCAGGGCTGGGAGTGGGCACACAGATCCCCCTTGGATAGGGGCAAGGGGTCTCAGGCTGGGGCTGCAGCTGGGGTCAGGGCCTGGGGCCAGGAGTGAAGCTCTAGCCAGGAGTCGCAGCTGGGGGCAGGACTGGGGCCGTGGCCAGGGGAGGGACCAGAGTAGAGCTGGGGGGTGGAGCAGGGCTGAGTGGTGCTCCCTCCCTGGGTCCACCATGCCCCCCCCGAATGTTCCTCCGCATTCCCCTATGGGGCTGCGCCCCACAGTTTGGGGGCCACTGCGCTAAGGGGAAGATCTCAGTAATGCGCCTCATGGGGATAAATCCAGTCCATTCCTCTTCTTTTGCATAGGGTCCTGGTTTCACTGGGACCAGTGTGCTCCACGATGGGGAGCAGGAGCTGAGGAGCTCAAGCAGGGAGCTCTGCATACTGTGAGGCATGATTCCCAGGGGTGGGGGGCTGGGCTGCCTGTAGGCCTCATCCCCAGCCTTTTGGAATCAATGGAAAGGCCCATTGCCTTTGGATCAGGCCCGATGTGCCATCTTCAGGGCAGGGATTTGAGATGTGGTGGGATTCAGCAGCCCTGGGCCTGAGTCCACTGCCGCCCTGCCTGTCGATGCAGCTGCATGGCACCTACCATGATGGGATCCCGGCCTGTGACTGGGCTCCTAGGAGCGACCGAAATACGAATCGTTAATCATCTGTCCTGCTCCTCCCTGTCTTCAGTGGGGAGGAGTCTAACCCCTGCCGAACCCCTTCCACCAAACCCCACAACTCAGGCGGAGCAGGAGCTGGGGGCTGTCCATATCCTCCTTACTCACCTGTTGGAGATCATGCGCTGGTTCCAGCGGGAGTTTGGCTGGATGTTGACAGGGAAACACGGGGTTTGACAACTGTCCATTATGGACTGAAAGACCTAAATGGAGCATTTCACCCCCTTCTCTATCTCAAATATTATATCCCCCTTCAAAATAATTGGCTGCTCCTCTTTGCTGACTTTGGGGTTTAAACCAGTGACCTCCTCTGCTAAGAGCTCCAGTCTGTATAGCAGGCGCTAAAAAGCCGGGCTCTGTGTAGATGAGACCCTTCTCCTCTACGGATTGGGCACCAAGGGACACAAATCTCATGCACTGACCAGTTGGTTACATCTGCCTGTCTTCAGAAGCATCAATTTACCCCTTAAAATGCTGCTGACTCAGCCCTGCGGGAATCAGAATTCTGCAGAACAATGTCTCCCCGCCCCAAGCCCCCACTGACCAGAGAATAAGTTTCTCTTCTCTTTTGCAGTGAGAAACATTTCCTGTTGACCAGAGGAGAAATTGTGCCTCATTTGTCCCTTTGGCAATGCCCATGGGGGGTTATCTGTCAGTTTTCACAGCTCAGGCACCTGCTGCAATTACAAAGAGAGAGCTCTGAAATGACCCAGCTGGAACGGGATCTGATCATTCAGGGGCCAGTAAGCCCTTGTGTCCGCCTGTTTGTTGTTCTTTGCAGGCAGGATTCTGGGATAACTCTCCAAGCAGAAATCCTCCTGGAACAGTTATGTAAAGACTCCAGTAGCAAAGGAAAACTGTCTCGTTTCCTGAATTGTTTGTAAACCAAACATCACCACACTACCCCATGCCACTCCGTGGTTCAGGCAGTTTGATATAGGCTACAGAGTCACTGACCTGTAGCGTCCCACGGCAGCAGTGACTGAATGTGATTGCTGTCCATGCTGGCTGTTGGTTGAAATTAGTTGGGCACATTCCATTTTCTTGTGGCTAAAGGTCAGATTCTGCTCTCAGGTACTCCCATGCAGCCCCATGGACGTGAGTGGAGTTGCGAGGATGTAGCAGAGAATTTGGTTCAGCATTTAGCCCGCTTCGTCTGCCATTCTCAAAGCATATTGCTAATATTAATGAATTAAACCCCACAAAGGCCCTGTGAGAGGGATAAGTATTCAGAGCCTCATTTTATTGAGGGGGAAACTGAGGCACAGAAAGGCTGTGACTCACCATGGGTCTGTGGCAGAGTTGGGGAAAGAACCCAGCTCTCCTGACTCCAAGTCCCCCTACGCGCTACACCACATTTGAGGCTGTGTATTTTCCCCGGCTGAAATTAATATCTTGAACATAGACACGCACCTAGGGACTACATGTCCTGTCTTAGGTGTTATCAAGACCGCTTGCAGTCTTGGGTCTGACCTGGTGATTGACATAGCAAACACAGGCCTGGGTTGCCAATTTTCGTTGGATGTATTCCTGGATGTTTCCTCAAAAGACACAATCTTTAATTAAAGATTAATATTTAATTCCTGGAGGCTCCAGGACAGTCCTGGAGGGTTGACAACCCTAACGCAGGCCCTTAATGACTTTGATAAGAGTACTTGCTGCTTTGCTTCTTGAGGGCACTCTGAGAACATTAATTAATAACACGGGGAGATGGCAAAGATTGACGCTTGTTTATAAATCCAGCCTTAGCCGTTGTTTAATTGCCTCGGTAATGGTTACGGAGCCACGCGTTTACATTTATTTATTTTGTCCGTTTCAATTCCAGGGTGAGTTTCGAAGAAGGAAGATCCTGGAGTAAATATGCCTTCACCTCGACACCGCTTTTTGTGGATGGGTCCCTTGTGGAGCCGGGCTATCTCTGCGTCGATTACTGCATTCAGGGTTTGCTCACATGTCGTGACGCACACATACATAGTCGCTTCAGCCCTCTGCCAGGTGCAACGTCAGACCTGCTTCACTGTGTGTGAACATTGGCCTGTTAAACCCAGGGTGGTGAGTTCAATCCTTGAGGGGGCCATTTAGGGATCTGAGGCAAAAAACTGTCTGGGGATTGGCCCTGCTTTGAGCAGGGAGTTGGACGGACTAGATGACCTCCTGAGATCCCTTCTAACCCTGATATTCTATGTATAACATGTTACTCTGTAGAGCCGCTGAGAAGCTCTCATATAGCAGACCGTTCTCAGGTCCCTTTTAGGATTTACAGAGCTTTTGGATTATTTGTAGCTTTTAAGGTCAGAAGGGACCGTTACCCCCCGCCCCCGCCCCGCCCCGCATAACACCGGCTAGAGAATAAACAGGCTGTAGAATGTTGCAATAAGCTACTGGTGTTTAGAACTAAGCAATATGCACCCTCTTGGCTGACACATTGGGATGTGAACCCCTAGAACTAAATGTAGGCATTGCTACATCTTGAGCTAAAGAGCCAGTCCTTCATAGCTGCTGGCTGTGACCACTTATATCTTCTGGACAGGCGCAGAGAGTGGCTTGAACCACACTCACCAGTGGGTTGCAAATGCTCATAGACAGAGAGGTAGTGGCTTCCAGTGACTATTTCATTATCTGTTCTTCCTCCGGGTCCTGGGTGCCGCAAGAGGAAAGTCCGGCTCTGAGTAAGAGATCAGGTTCCCAGAGAGCAGTACAGTTAAGAGTGTACTAGCCAAACACTCTACACTTACTGTGTGATACAGCTGTGTAGTGCTGCTTCAGGAGTGTTCCTGTGATGTGAGTAAGTGCCCTCCATTAATCACAACAGGAAGGAGATTATGCTGCAGTAACACTTCATTGCAAACACAGAAGCCTCCTGCTGCTCTGGCTGTTCCGGCTGTTCCGAATTTCACTTTGTAAGGGGTCTGATTCGGCTGTCGCTGGGCCCTTTGACACCAGTATGACTGCACCCTGAGCAGTGGGGTTATCCTGATTCACCCCCGTTCCAAGAGGGAGGCAGATCGGGCCCACTATCTTTTGCTCTAGTCTCCATCGTTCCTGTATGCTTGTATTTCAGGAAGGGGTGGGTGTAGCTCTCAGGTAGCGTTACTATTAATCGTCAATCTGGAGTGGAATACTAGACAGGAACGCCACCCGTCTCTTGGGAAGTTTGGAATCGGATAAGGGCTTTGGGAGTTGGGATGCGATTTCATTGGAATTGGATTTTGTGATTCACCGTGGTGTCTCTTCCAAAAATAATGCAGATGCATCAATCTTACGCAGAGTGAAATAACCGTATTGTAGGGAGAGTGTTGGATCGAGAGCCTATGCAGTGTTGTGGTAGCCGTACGGGTCCCAAGGAATTAGATATCTCTAGTACATAGAACCTATCAATTTCTTACACAAGGGGCTGGAATCTAGCAGTAGCTGCCAAGTTGAGAATTCCCGGGGAGGGGGCTGAATCTCTCAGCTGGCAGAAAGTCAGTGGAGCCAGCTTCTATGCCAACCACACCTCCTGTCTTGGCATATGGGGTGTGTCAGGGCTGGGGCCTTGGCAGCTTGAGAATGAGGAGGTGTCACTGGCTCCCTGACAGCCCTTCCTCCAATTCTCCTGTGCCAAAGGGAACTCATTGCAGGAGATGATCTAACCCAGGGTATTCAATAAGGGGCTTGATTCTCTGTCTGCCAGACCTCCCCACATGCCCCCTATGCCGGGAAGGGCACCAGGCCCAGCTGCAGTGCAGCTGCACCAGCGGAGTGTTCTCCTATACAAGTGTCATTCTCTTCTAGGCATGTGCAATTGGATGATGGCTCCTTTATGCCACTTAGCTGTGGCAAAGAGTAATAACCCAGCTCCAGACTCTGCCCCAGAAAAGCGAATCCATGAAACTTTCTTCTGGTTTGGGTACTTCACATTTGAGAGAGAGCGATGCACTTAGCGTTCTTATTATTTTAAGTCAAGGTTGCATGTTTTTCTCGTTCAAACAGGAATAAAGGCAGGGAAGTCCCATGGCTTGTGTTACACAGGAGGTCCGTTTAGCTTATTACAATGGTCACGTCTAGCTTTATCATCGCTCAATCTCTGAATTACATTGTTGGTGATGGTGTCTCGTAGTTTGTCCATCAGATAGTGATGTTCCAACTGGAAACAAGGATGCACCTTCACAGAACCCTGTTTTGTTTTTGTTTTTTGCTTCATAGGCAATAACTGGGATTTTTGTGAGTTTCCATGAGAATTTGAAATTTTGATCAATGGACCATTTTGCCATCTTTGCAGGGAAACCCGCTTTTGTGGAGCATGTGCATGCTCGTTCACTTCTTGGGCTAAGAGTTCTGCAAACCTTCCCCTACACGGTCTTCACACGAGCCCACCTTTGACACTGCAGCTCTTGAATGCTGCTGCGCTGGGCTTCAGCGTGCTTTGTCGGAGCATTAAGTACCAACATTTCCAGCAAGTACACTGCTGCTCCCTCCCTGCTTAGTTACAGATATGAGACGGCAGTTCTGTTTACATGGGAAAACCAATGAACAGATCCCATGCCATCATCTTTTTTTCCAAGCACACGCGGAAAATCTGGGGTGATGCCGGCATATCATGCAGGAACCCTGGGTTTAAAATCTCAGCAGCACATTCCAGGGTTGTCCTGGGGGGAGAGCAGATAGCGGAGAACAGTGGCAAGGTGTGATGGAGGTCCAGGTGAAGATCAACCCTATAAAGGGACCATTCACGGAGTACTTGGATGGCTTGGGGGGTTGGAGCTATTGGTACCTGCCATCTCTACTTCCAGACCTGAACCCAGCACAGGTGGCTGAAAGCTCGGAGGTGATACTGACCAGTCCCTGCCCTGTGGGCCATGTGAAATGGGTAGCTGCTCTTGGCTGGTTCCTAGTGGATAAGAACCCACAGCCGCAAATCCAGCACAGCTGGCACTAATTGGCCCACTTGTTGCTGAATGGGTAATGGGATCTCAATGGATGATGGAGATTGAAATACCCCCAAGGGTCTGTCTACATTGCAGCTGGGAGCCAGCCTCCCATAGGCAGACCCATACTGGTGGGACTCAAGCTAGTATGCTAAAAATAGCAGAACATCTCAGGCCCTAGGAGGTCGGGTGGGCTTGAGAGCCTGAGCTCCAGCCCTGATTTCAGTGGAGGTTAGGAGCCTAAATACCTTTGAGGATCTGAGCCAAACTTCCTGAAAAAGCCTTTTATGAAGACATAGGCAGTGGTGTTGTAACCATGTTGGTCCCAGGATATTAGAGAGACCAGGTGGGTGAGGGAATATCTTTTATTGGACGACTCTCACCAACATCCTTTGGTCCAATAAAAGATATTCCCTCACCCATCTGGTCTGTCTCTTATGAAGATGTTCAGCCATTGCTGCTAGTAAGCCGAGGAGAGAACTAAAAAGGGAGAGGGAATCCAGGGGAAAGGAGAACTGGTTCTAGACGTCTACCCTAGATCTGTAGATGGGAAAATGGGGTTGGCAGCTTCCAGCATACAACTTAGTGAAGGGGAAATGTGTGTGGGGGCTTGTGGGCTTAGGGAACTCTGAGCTCTGCTATTACACCCCGGGGGGGTGTAGAGCTCATCCACTAGGCAGATTGCCGTAAGCTCTCAAGTCTCGTAAAAATGCCATTTTTCTGGGGGGAGAATGCACTGTATAGATTTGTGGATTGTCTCAAAACCCTGTTTGTCCAACTTGTCTAGTGGTGTTATCCAAAAACGGCTCTGGGTTTTTTTTCCCCCTTAGACTAGTTTTATCCTGCCATGAAGTTTTCCTTCCTATCTTATTTGGAGTCTGCTTTACAACTGCATAATCTGTTTGAAATGCAACTGGCTTTATTATTGGCGGTGGACTAGTTTCTAAAGTGGGTTTTACCGGCAATATTATGACGTCTGTCCTTCCGATTCACTGCACAATCCTGTGGTTATGAAACTATGAAAACTGCAGCAGGCAACTGTGGTCTGCTTTGAGGGCATAATGGATAATACAGCTGAAGCCTTCAAGAGGAGAGAAGCAAAGGTCTTTAACTTAAAATGTATCGATATATGGACTCCTCTTCAGCTAGCTGATGTGGAATCAAAATGCGCCGTGAGAAAACAGAGAAGTCATCTTGGAATGAAAGAAAGGGAAACAAACCAACAAACAAAAAATCCTGCATCAAGATTATATATCTTGGCTGGAGAACAAAGACCGAAAATAAGAATATTGAGTGAGGGAAACAAAGATTTTTTTTGAGATATTAGCCTTTATCATAGTGAGCCAAGCCACTGGTTCATCTGCTCTGGTTTCAAACCACCTCTGGAAATAGCCTGTACTGGAGGCTTCAGTGGAAAATGAGCATCCCACTAATACTGATAGTCAATTTTATGCCGTGCTAGAAAATGAGTGTGTGTCTGGGGATTCCTATTCTGTCCCTGTTCCTGGTCAGCCTATACCTGGAACCATGACATTTGATTGGCTGTATCATTTTCTTAGCTTTCATGACCACAAATGTTACGAATGGTCATTAATTTAACCAGCACCCTACCCCCATCTTTTTTCTCCTCCAGCAGCCCTATAATTGTTAAACCTGTGGCTTGCTGCGTGAATTCAGCTAGTTAGACTGAAAGAGCATTGTATTGATGATGCCTGTGGTGCATGCTGCCCTTCTAGATTGTTTGAATAGGCTAATCAGGTGAGCACAACCTCTGCTTCTGAAGTGATCATTCTCAAGCCATAAAGCATTTATTGATTGCGTCTCAGGAAAGGAGAGAAGGAAAGAGGGTGTCTGTGACCCTACACGAGTTCCTAGAGAACTTGACAACCCCCTGGCAGAGGGCACTGGGCCTTGCAGCATGTCCCAGTGCACCTGTTCTGGCCCTTTAACAGTGGGAGCCGTAGTTACAGGTCATGTGTTCATTCCTAGTCATGTACCCTACAGGAAAATCATATATAATAATCCCTACCTCTTCTCATCAGTAGATCTCAAAACACTTCACAAAGGAGGTGAGGTGTATGAGCCCCATTTTACAGGTGGTAAAACGGAGGCACAGAGCAGTGAAATAATTTGCCTAAGGTCACCCCCTGGCTGAGCTGGGAATAGAACCCAGGTCTACCTGAATCCCAGTGTTTAGTCACTTGGCTTCCTGATACTTTAGGCACAGAATCAAACAGGGGAGGTTTAGGGAAGGGGAGCTCACTGCACCTGTCAAGCAAGAAGGCCTGAGGGGAAGGGGCCTGAGTAGAGGAGGGCTGTGAAGTCCTCGTGAAGAAGAGCTAGGGCCAGGCCCTGCGGGGGCGGCAAAGACAGTTCTGAGTTGTGTTGTTCTCAATCATTGTTTCCAAGTGACTAAAGAAAAGCAAAGGAACTGGAACGTTGTCAGAAGGATGATTTCACTTCCCCCCAGTTGGTGGGTCTGGTCACCAGCATCCACTGTCTGCTTCAGCAGGGCCTGTCCCTGTGCAGCGCTGGGTGCGGTATGCCCTGAACTCTCAGTTGAGCGTTTGTGGGGTTTTAGCCCCTTTGAGGAGTGTGCTCAGCAGTGCTTTGCAGGGCACAAGTTCACCCCGTGCATGCCAGCTGGCAGTCGGTCCATTGCCCAGCAGCGCTCACTGGCAGTACCCAAGCCCTCCACGGCAGGCACCATCTTTTTCTGGCACGTTGCACAGGATGTAGCATGAAGAGGGCCTAATCCATAATAGGAACCCCTAGGTACTACCCCAATACAAATAATAATAATAATAATTTATACCTGTTCGATGGCCTGTGTGAGATGCATAGTGGAAGGGTCTCAGACCAGTGCCATCCCCCACATGAGATGTGGGGAGGGATAGCTCAGTGGTTTGAGCATTGGCCTGCTAAACCCAGGGTTGTGAGTTCAATCCTTGAGGGGGCAATTTGGGGATTTAGTTGGGGATTGGTCCTGCTTTGATCAGGGGGTTGGACTAGATGACCTCCTGAGGTCCCTTCCAACCCTGATATTCTATGACACTGGCAGGGAGTCACTGAAGAAGCAATAAGGGAAGATTGGGCTAAAGAGATTGAGTTGCACTGCTTTCCCTGGTGGACAGTGCCTGCAGACCGTGGTGTGGCATGGGGAAGCTGCTCCTGTATATGCAGTACCTGTTCTGGGGAAGGAAGGGGACTTGAGTCTTCAAAGCTGTCAGGCCAGCTGCCTTTCATGAGCACCAGAAAGAAAAAAAGCACTTCTGAAAACCAGCATTAAAAATTCACACTCCCTGTTTCTCACGCTCCCTTCTATGTGTCTGGGATCTCTTTTGAAGCAATTGTCATGTAAAGCGGTTTGGAAACATCAGAAATATATATTTTTTTAAATTGGATTTCAAAAGCCTGGCTTTGTTGTTCAGTAAACTCGTATTTTGATATTGCTTAATTTCCCCCCCCCCTTTCACATGTGGAGCCGTGCAACTAATCCATAAATCCAGCTCGATCCGAAGAGCCACCTCGTCATTGTGTTCTGCAAATTACTCGCTCATTGCATTTGGCGTCGCTCGCTAACTCGAGGATCGCACCTCACTGTATAATTGGCAGGGTTCCCGCTCTCATGCCAGCACTGTAAAGTACATGCCCATTGACTGGATGAGTAAATATGTGGCCATTTTTTAAAGAGACCATAGCACGGGTGAAAGGGGAGATACTGATAGCATTGGGCGCTTGGATCTTCTCTGTCATCCCAGAAACTCTATGGCATTGGATGGTGGGACTTCCCCTCTCACTCCATCACCTCCACCATACCCCACTTCTGACCTACAGGGGTAGTGGCGTCGCCCTCCAAGAACATTTGGTCAAGCACTGTCTGTGGAGCTTGCCGATAAGGAAACCATCTTGTTATTTGTAGAATGGCAGATCCTAAAGGCCCCAGCCAATATCAGTGCCTGACTTTACGATACATAGGGGCCTACCAAATTCATGGCCATGAAAAACGCATCACGGACTGTGAAATCTGGTCTTTTGTGTGCTTTCACCCTACACTGTACAGATTTCACGGGGCAGACCAGTGTTTCTCAAATTGGGGGGCCTGACCCAAGAGGGAGTTGCGGGGGGGGGGGGG
>QXTE01000090.1:5658279-5707525 GCA_003942145.1 Platysternon megacephalum
GTTTGCTTTTTTTGCAACAGCATCACACTGTTGACTCATATTTAGCTTGTGGTCCACTATAACCCCTAGATCCCTTTCTGCCGTACTCCTTCCTAGACAGTCTCTTCCCATTCTGTATGTGTGAAACTGATTGTTCCTTCCTAAGTGGAGCACTTTGCATTTGTCTTTGTTAAACTTCATCCTGTTTACCTCAGACCATTTCTCCAATTTGTCCAGATCATTTTGAATTATGACCCTATCCTCCAAAGCAGTTGCAATCCCTCCCAGTTTGGTATCATCTGCAAACTTAATAAGCGTACTTTCTATGCCAATATCTAAATCGTTAATGAAGATATTGAACAGAGCCGGTCCCAAAACAGAACCCTGCGGAACCCCAGTTGTTATGCCTTTCCAGCAGGATTGGGAACCATTAATAACAACTCTCTGAGTATGGTTATCCAGCCAGTTATGCACCCACCTTATAGTAGCCCCATCAAAATTTTATTTGCCTAGTTTATCGATAAGAATATAATGCGAGACTGTATCAAATGCCTTACTAAAGTCTAGGTATACCACATCCACAGCTTCTCCCTTATCCACAAGACTCGTTATCCTATCAAACTGAGGGATTAAGTGGCTTGACACAGGGAGTTTGGGGTGGAGCTGAGATTTGAACTTTGAGCTCCTTAGGGCTAGGCCAGTGGCTTACTCACAAGCCCAGGCAAGTTGTAATAAGGGTCTATTTGTGATATAGTCTGTGAATCCCAATGTTTGCCAACAGCTTTTAATGACTGACATTCCAGAACTTATTCTGCCACTCCCTGTGTCCAGAAGAGTTACAAAGTCTAAGCAGAGGGTGGGTGTGTTGTCTAAAAAGGACATTGCAAGTTATTTTGTGCTCTTTTTATTTTATTTCCTTCTAGTGTAAATAACCACGGGAAAAATAATGCTGAGACCAGTTTCTACCCCCAAATCTCTTTTTTTCCTCTGATGTCCTGCCTTCCTCCTTTGTTATTCCACGGTTGGTGCTTATGACAGCATTTTGGTGAAGACAAACTGCTGAATAACTCATTTTAAGAGAGAGCACACGTGGGTATAGTGATGGGCCCAAATTCAAATGCGATCCAAACACCTTCCCTGGGTTTTGTGGGGTTTGGAAGCTGCACCCAGATCCCGATTTTTGTAGCCTACCCTTTGTAATGGGCTAAACCAAAACCCTGGATCTGTATAGTTCTGAAATCCAGATTGGCTGGCGCTGGGCCGTCTCTATTAGAAAGTATTAGATGGAGCTGACCAACCTATTTTATATCCATAAAAACAGGGTTTAAGTTATCAGACTGTTCTTGACACCACGGGCCAGATCCACAGCGGGAGTAAATCGGGATAGCTTTATTGAACCTGGTGGAGCTGTGCTGATCTTCTCCAGCAGAGGATCTGGCCCCATTCGTTTCTGAATGGACCATATATTTGATTGGGTAAAAAAAGGTTTTTGTCTGGTTACCCCTTCCAGATCTTGTCTCCCCCTTTCCAGAGATGATTGCCATTTCTTCTCATCTTTGCCCACCCGCAGAGAGAAGCGCAGGCAGCCTTGACTTATGTCATCCAGTTGCCCCGAAGCAGCCATTTCTGACCCAGCGGTCAGGTGAAATGAACTGAATTAAAAGCTTCAAAGTGGCTTTTAAAGACCCTATTTATTGTTTGGAGAAAAATTATAGTGTTTTTCATTGGCGATTGTCTTCCTTTAAACTGTCATCTTTCATCTTTTATACTTCCTTTCCAGTCTCTCGCTGCCTGCATCATCTTGCCAATCATTAGATAATATCACTCGGGCTCCTCTTCCACTCCCCCTAATTGCTGGTCTATGTCTCTCTCAATTAGGTTCTGGTTCTTTGTCTCACTCTCATTCCATCCAGTTTCTATGTAACCGGTGACCTCCTTTCACCCCAATTCCATCTAAACCCTAATAAAAAACAATCAGAAGGTTACACAGCCCATTTGCTTGTCATCAAAGTCATAATTTATGTTTAATTCATGGGGAACGGCTCAGCTCTGGCTCTCCATTCATAGCCGCTAACCCCACTGGCTCAGTTTGCAATTGTTCCGCCGTTGCTTGCATGTGTTGAGCCCTAAATGCTAAGCCTGCATTCAGGAGCCAGTGCCCCTTGGCTGCAGCCTTTTTAGGCACACCGGGTGAAGATTTTGTAGCAGGAACACACACTGCATTCTGGATGCTGTTGTTGGTGTTTTGATTTATTTGCTCAGAAGTCATTGGGCTCGTTGCAGGGGTAACTGGGGGAAATTCTCCGGCGTGTGCTATGCAGGAGGTCAGACTAGGTGACCTAATGGTCTCTTCTGGCCTTAAAATCTATTAAAAGTCTATCTGTGCATTACAGAGGATCTCCTACCTCCTTCCATAGGTGGTGGGGATCCACATATATTTCTGTTGAGACTATGCTACAGAGACATCTTTAGTGAAAGGGCTGGAACCGGCCGTGCAGTGGTTAGAAGATAGGACTGGGAGACACTTCGACTTTGACTGCTTGGTTCCAACCCGTGCGGAGCTGCTGACTCCTTGGGTAGCACTGACCACACCCCTTCCCCTCTCTGCCCCATTTCCCCCATCTTGGAAATGGAAACGATAATACTTGTGTAACTCGCAAGGATGCTGCAGTGCTTAATTAACTCTCAGGAAGAACTTTGAAATCGATGCTGCAGAAGTGAACATTGTTATTATTTTATGGCAAGTTTGAGTTGCTGTTCACACAATTACAGTGGATTTTACATCCAGTGAATTTTGATCGACAGGACATAGGACACTCCCTACTCTTTGCTAATCGGGGAGAACATGTCCACATGCCACTAGGTTTTTCTTCAAAGCTGCAAAACCAATACTCTCTGAGCCTTCCATTAAATACCAGTGGCTGGGCCACCCAAGTTGTAGGAGGCATTTGCTTCAGAGCCATGCCTAAGGCTTTGTGAATGCCGTCCTACAAATTAAGATTGAGTCACTCATCCATCGTTTATTTATTTATGTATTTAAGTGTTTAATAGTCACTGTTTCTAATTGTGTTTCCACCTTTGGAACCTGAAGGTAAAATAGGTTCCCGTATCGATAAATGTCTCAGTGTTGTGTGGACACATTCACATTGCTTGAGTAGGGTGTGTGGTGGATTGGACCCCCCTTCTGGGATGCCATCTGATGTACTGGGGTTTCACCGAGCCCGCCTGCTCCACTAGCCTGGATTCCCGTTCCCTGTTTTGCTGAGTTAGGCTCTCCGGCCTCTTGCAGCACACATACAAGTAGGGCCACACCCAGCTGCAGACAGAGACTGAAGTCAGCTCTGTGTGAGAGGATTCACCCAGCACTCACATGCACACCCCCTTTGTGGAATAAACCCAAAATAATAATGTCTTCCGCTATAGAAAGATCTGCACAGGGCAAGCTCATAAAAATTCGCCCTCTCCCTCAATGTGAAGAGAGCTATGCACAACTTCTTGCCCCCCCCCTCCCGCCCCGCCCCACTCATAAATTGCACAAACTGGGTTTAATAATAAACAAAACAACTTTATTAACTATAAAAGGCAGATTTTAAGTGATTATAAAAGATAGCAAACAGAACAAAGCAGATTACGAGCAAATAAAACAAAACACACATAATAAGTTTAAGATCTTTAAGAGACTGGTTTCAAGAAATAATTTCTAATCCTAAATGTTATTTTAGGCAAGTTGCAGAGTTTCTGTAGCTTGGAGTTCCAGTTATTTCTTTTTACAGACTGGACCCCTGTCTCAGTCTGGACTCACCCCTGCCTTTCCCCTCAGGTTAGTTCCTTTGTCCCTTCAGGTACTTTCAGCAGGCTTTCTTCTTGGGTAGTCAATGGGGGAGAATCCTGTTTGCCTTACTCCCCAGCCTTAAATAAGATTTACATAAGGCGGGAATCTTTTGTTTCCCAGTCTTGACCACCCCCTTCTTTTAATGGAAAATTACTAGAAGTCCAAGATGGTGCTTAGTACCAAGTGACAGGACCACCTGACCTGGTAGTGTTACGCCTCTCAGGAAGGAGCGAGATTAGTAACTTTAAAGTCTTAGTGTTTCTTCCTAATGGCTCATCAAGGCTGTGATGGCCGGTTGTCTGGTGGGTGTCTCCCAAATACGCACCCAGTTGTAATTGTTACATAGTCAATATTCCTTACTTTAGATACAGAAATGATACATGCATACAAATTGGATAATCACATTTAGTAAATTATAACCTGTCCAATGGTACCTTACAAGACCCATCTTGTATAAATACATATCTTACTTAGGCCATATTCATATCATAACCATATTTCTATGAAGAATATGGAGTGTCACGCCACAGGGTACATTACAAAAGGGCTAGATTGCTAGGATTTTAATTAATTAATGTATTTATAGAAAAAAACAACAACTTTAAAGTATTTTGTAAATAAACTGTACATTGTATTGGGCCGAATCCTGACAACATCTAACTTCAAAGGGGATTGTGTTGTGGCCTGTACAAGAAACAAAGTGAGCCAAATTGTTCTCTCACCAACCTTGATGTTAGCAATGGAAGGAAAGTACTAATATCTGTGGAATGAATGAAGATGCTTGCTGTCACTGTGAGGTCAAGGCCTCTGCGCGATGTTCTTAGCGCTCACTTTCCACTTGGCATCTTCATGCTCCGTAAAACCTTGTATTATCAATGAGGGGTCTGTAAGATTCAGTCAACAATATGACGCATTGCAAATGCCCCAGTGCTCTGGCTTCCGTTACGAGTTAAATGGGCAACTCTGGAGATCAAAGGCCTTTATATAGCCAGAGAACGGGCCCAACCAAATACAGACAGCAGCCACGCAGGTTTGCCCCGTATATTGCACTGTCAGGTTACTTCAAACATGATATAAAGAGGCTTGATTTAGGACTGAGGAGGCACTTGCATTTCCATGCCTGGGTAGCTGTGGCGAGGCGGCGACTCACCACTGTGGCGCCTCCTGCTGGTTTTCCAGGGAATTAGCTCTCCGGTCTCCAGAGCGCCCTCTGTAGGCCGGTGTCTCGCCTGCCCTGGCCCCCGTGTCCCTCCCGGACCCCGGTGCCCTTCTAGATTAGGGTTTTGCCCCCTGGCAGTACCCCCTCAGTCTGGGTCTCCCCTCCCAGGGGAACCCCTCTCTTGCCTCAGTGGCTACTGCCTGTCACTATCTAGCCCCCGCTCCCTGGGGCAGACTGCAGTCTATGACTCCATCATCGGCAAGGGGGGTTTGGACCAGCTGCCTCTGCTTATTCCTGGGCTGCACTTCTGCAACCCTGGTACCCGCTTGTGGGCCCTTAACTCGGCTTCCCAGGCAGCCAGGTCCTTCTCTCTCTAGGGAGCTAGAGAGAGTGTGTCCTTCAGCCTCTTGCCCTCAGCCCTCTTATAGGGCTAGCTGGGGCCTGAGTGGGGCGTGGCCCCAGCTGTAGCTGCTTCCCCCAATCAGCCCAGCTTTTCCCCGCCACAGCCCTCTGCAGGGCTGCTTTTAACCCCTTCCGCTACAGTAGCCATTGGCTTTTCTTAAACTGATAGACTTTAAGATTAGAAGGAGCCATCATGATCTGACCTCCTGCACGTTGCAGGCCACAAGACCTCACCCACCCACTCCTGTAATAGACCCCTAACCTCTGGCTGAGTTATTGAAGTCCTCAAACCATGGTTTAAAGACTTCAAGTTACAGAGACTTCGCCATTTACACTAGTTTAAACCTGCAAGTGACCCATGCCCCATGCTGCAGAGAAAGGCAAAAAAAACCCAGCGTCTCTGCCAGTCTGACCTGGAGGAAAATTCCTTCCCAACCCCATATATGGCAGTCAGTTAGACCCTGAGCATGTGAGCAAGACCCACGGGCCAGACACCTGGGAAAGAAATCTCTTTTGTAACTCAGAGCCCTCCCCCGCTAGTGTCCCATCCCCAGCCACCAGCAGCAATGGACCCAGACTGTTACCACTAAGTCCTTTTGTCTAGGGAACAACATTGGCTGTGACGTTGTTAGAAGTTTTTCTCACTTACCAAGCTGGGGTGGGCTTTGAATCGATGGAGGGCAAAAACTTGGTGTTCCATAACCCCCAAGCCATCCAAATCCCTGGCCCGATCCACCACTACTAATTATTGCTATGCAACAAACATGAAACTCCATCGTCAATTAAAACAAGGAGGGAGAGGAAATGCAATTCTCCGGACTGCTAGATTATTGTACAACATGAAAGAGCGCTGTAATAATTTCCTGCAAGGTCATCTGATCAATTTATACTGCATTTGTAAGTTGTTGTGTATTTAAAAAATTAATGAAAGATTTAATTATAGCACTGTTGCCACTGACCTTTTCCGAAATGACTTCATCGTAAATCTGCAGGCGTTTCAGAACTGTTTGCTAGGTTTCTAATAATTTGCTCGCAAATTAATGACATTCAGCCCCGCAATAAAAGCATAACCTAATTTCTGTAACAGAAGGGATTGGGATGGGATTTGTGGTTCCTTAGCAATCGCTTAATTGAGAGCTGCGAATGATGGTGGTTAAGTCGACCCTCTTGTGTTCGCTGGGAATCCACACGAATTTTAACTGTTTACTTTGAGGAAGGAAAACTAAATCTGTCATATGGACAGTAAATTATCGTTTTATGGCCCAGAATGGAGAATTCTTGTTAAAGTCTACTTAGTCAGAAAAGTGCCTCTGTCTAAATGCCAGCTGGGCTCCCGTATTTATTGCTTCTCAATGACATCCCGATAAGACCTGCTCAGATGGGAAATCTAAAGATGGCTTTTCATATTGACTTTCCAAAGTAGGCTCTTGAAAACCAAGCGCTCATCTTTCATCTTCTTCCAACCCAGCTAGCAATTAAGGAGCTGCAGTTACATCCTGATTGACAATGTTATTGGGGATGTGTGAGACAGAATGAAGAGTTCACCTTGTTCGGCTTTATCTGTATTGCCTCTAGACAGTTAGCAATAGTTAGGGGGAAAAAACAAACAAAAAAGCAAATTCCCTAATTTAGTGAGTAAAGTAACCAGATACGAGACAGACACACTCATGGAGCTGCTCTGTTGCATGGAAAGCTGCAGGTAACTCAGGCCTGGTCTATTAGGTCGACATAAGGCATCTTACGTCAGCCTAATTATGTCAGTGTCTGCACCACAGCCTTACTCCCACCAATGTAAGTGCCCTGCTACAACAACAGAATAACTGCACCCCCTCGAGCGGCGTAGGGCTTATGTCCAGGTAGACACTGCGTTACTTACATTGGCTGTTGGTTGTCATTCTTGTCAATTTCACGGCTCCCTGCTGGAGCCATGAAATTGACAAGAAAGGCTGGTAGGCTTCCTGCTGTGAACCCCAGGCCAGGCTCATAGCGAAGGCTGTCATCCCGGGACGGGGGTGGGGTAGGGGCTCCAGCTAGAGCCCAGCTGCTCCCAGCTCCCCACTCCAAGCCGAGCTGCCGCCTGGGCACCCCGCTCCCAGCTGGGATGCCCTGCAGGGTCCCGACTCCCTGTTCCGAGCTGGGCTGCTGCCCAGCCTCCTCACTGGGAANCTGTCATCCCGGGACGGGGGTGGGGTAGGGGCTCCAGCTAGAGCCCAGCTGCTCCCAGCTCCCCACTCCAAGCCGAGCTGCCGCCTGGGCACCCCGCTCCCAGCTGGGATGCCCTGCAGGGTCCCGGCTCCCTGTTCCGAGCTGGGCTGCTGCCCAGCCTCCTCACTGGGAACCTGGCAGCCACCCAGTGAAGCTCCCTGCCAGGAGCCCAGGGCACAGCGGGGAGCCGAGAGCTGGGGGGCAACCGGGTTCCCAGCAGGGAGCTGCGTGTGGAGCTGAGAGCCCAGGCTTTCAGCCCCCCACACGGCTCTTCGTAAGTTGGTAGAAGCGCTCTTGGTGAGGACGTGCACCGCCGACGGAAAGAGGGGTGGTGTGGACATGAACCACCGTAGTAACTGCGGTGGCTGTAATTCGACCTTACATAGGTTGACTGAAGTTTGTAGTGGAGACGTGCCCTCTGTGTACAGACTCCCAAGCTGGAGACCGAAAAATAACCCCCCAGCTACGTCTCTTCATATCCCTTTCCTCAGGCCTTGCTTTATTTCCAAAAATACAAACTCAGAACAATGACAAATCAATTCCAACGACGACTGGGGCCTTTCCAGTGTCAGACAACTGGGAGAGGAGAGGACATGCCCCTTCCCTAATGGTAACCTCCCATTCGCCTCTGACCACCTTCCTTTCATAACCCCACTTCGATCAGCCACATGATAGACGGGTACCTGGTAACCCTTTACATACCAGAGCACCTTTAAACCTTGTCCCAGTGCCGTGGTTGCTTTCCTGGCCATAACCACACTTTAAAATAAATGCTTAGTCTTTCTGATCCCAAATTGAGCTATTTTATGAACCCACTACAGAACCTCGTGCTCTAGAGTATCTAGTTGGGGTGATCACCCCCCTGCATCCCCTGCCAGGGCAGGGACAGTTCCCCACAATGTTCTCTTGAGGGCTAGCTCAGTGGTTTGAGCATTGGCCTGCTAAACCCCGGGTTGTGAGTTCAATCCTTGAGGGGGCCACTTAGGGATCTGGGGCAAAATTGGTCCTGCTAGTGAAGGCAGGGGGCTGGACTCAATGACCCTTCGGGGTCCCTTCCAGCTCCATGAGATAGGTATATCTCTGTATATTTACTTTCACACGTCCCACTTGGATGGGGCTTTCCCCATTTCCCTTGGGAATGTATTCTCTTGATAGTCTCCTTGTCCTTAATTACTCTAAAAGTCGTTCATGCCCTCTTGTCTTCAAATGAATCACAGAAATGTAGGGCTGGATGGGACTTCGAGAGGTCAACTAGTCCATCCCCCCAGGCTGAGGCAGGACCACGTGTACCTAGGAATGCAGCCTTCACCGTGTCGATGGGTTTGTACATCAGAAAAGGGCTATAAGTATCTTGGTGGGACATATTATTGATGACTGTATGGCCAGCATGGAGATACAACAGCTTTGCTTGCCTACTTGCAGCTCTTAACATCGAAGGCTGGATCATGAGAGTTTATCAGCATTAAGAAGCTTTTTATTAAAAAAAACAAACCCAAAACACTTCTTATAAAAATCAGGTGACCCAGAACCATGTCAGCAGCACAGAGGGAAACATCCCTTACAGTTCATATTGCTCTAATTACATTTAGTGTAGTATTGTTTCCTTCTAAATTATAGCAATTATATACAAAGATCTTCTTTGAAATCATTTAATTAAAGAGTAGCTAACGCTTTGTGCTTTTGGAATGCTAATATATTCCCTTCCACTTAGGAAACCTTGTTTTTTCCATTAATTGTCATTACCATGCAAGCATTTCAATGTTTTTCTTTTTGTTCAAAAAGCAAGTGGCTCTGGTGAGTTTTGTGGCTGATGAAAGGTCAACGCAGCCTTCTGCTTTCCCTGCTGTGTAGTCCGCTAATGTTAGTGCAGAGGGAGACCCCGGTGGCTCATCTTGAGACAGCTCTTACGCCCCTGTTCTGGCCGGTCGCTATTTCTTGGTTTCTCTAGCCGTGTTGTCTGTTGGGTTCAAGCAAGTGTTTATTTCTCTGTTGATGATGTTGTAGCATCCTATCCACCCGGCTACCTCCTTTCATGCCAATCTCCTTACAGGTTGTGATGGACAGGCCTGGAGTCATCTGGAAACTGCCTCTAGCTCAGCAGGGTGTCATGTAACTTCCTTATTTTCTTCTCATAGGAATTTATTTGTCGGTGGCTCCCCCTCCCTTACTCCTTCCTGGCAGGGTCATCAGGGCATCTTGGAAGGAAAATTCTAAGCACAAGACAGCTCCCACTTATGGGCGAGATGATTGGCGACTCCCAAGAAATAACACAAACACACAATATAGTCAAGAGAGTAATTGTATTAAATGGGAAATAAATATAACAGAACAAGGTAAAACACTATTTTCAGTGTCACCAGTGCCCACGCTGATAATACCCATGACATTCCCCAGTCACGTGACCTGATATAGCACGAGAAAAATGTACTGTCCTACTGGTTCGTAGTGGCCCTTGATGACCTATGACAATGTAGCTCCTGTAGCAGCAAGAAGCAACTTGGCTGCCTAGGTTCAATCCGGCCCAAAAGACGTGCATGTTGGATAAGATGCTAAGTCCCTCTATAGGTTAAATAGGCAGTAGGTAATAAAATCACCAAACCCTTATTCCCTGGCTTGAGGACACAGTTCAGGGAATAGGGGTCTTCCAAACAGTTTCCCTGACTGTCTAACTAAAAGATGGTGCACTCACCACTCCACTACGGATCCACAGGTTCAGAGATGAATCCAGACTCCTCCACAACTGCATAGGGGCTGGCAGTTGCAGTTGGCAGGTGTCTTCTTCACACAGGAATCAGGCTGCTTCTGTTCCCAAGATTTCCCCTCTCAAGATGCAGGGATCAGGTGCAGATTATCCTAACTATCCTGAAAATCCTAGCTCCCGATCGCCTACCCTAGAGCTCAGATACAATCGCAGCAGGTGGGCAGCCCTGGACTAGCAGCACGAGCAGTACATGCCTCGTGGTAACTGATTTTATCAAGGGAGCTGAAAGACTAACTCAGCCTGACTGGGCACCGAGTTTTCCCAACAAAACTCTATAAACTGGGAGTTACCTGGAAGAGGGAAAGGAAGAAGTTTAGGGATATTGCTACCACGTTCCCAGGGGCCAGTTCTCAGGGAGACCCTGCATGCAGGCCTGGGACTCACCCCCAGCAAGTCCTCACAGGTGCCAGCTTCTAATTTTCCCCTGGGGGTGCTCAACCCTGATGGCTTTTTCCCCTCTCACAGTGCTCTCGGGCTTTGGCTTGTCAATCACTTGATTCTAACCACCTCCTTTCTCTCCGACACTGCTCCTCCTCTGAGCAGACATCTTCCTGTTACGCCCCTGAGCTATGGGGGCCCTCTCACTCGAAATAATGGCTCTCCTCTCTCTCCCCCCATTTGTTGCCTAGCAGCCTCTGAGTAGGGGGACCAGATAGCAAGGGTGAAAAATCGGGACAGAGGATGGGGGGTAATTGGCACCTGTATAAGACACAGCCCCAAATATCGGGACTGTCCCTATAAAATCGGGACATCTGGTCACCCTGCCTCTGAGCCTGCCCTTGGTCCCCCCTTCCTCCTGGGGGCAGCGTGCCGCTCCCTGAGTTACTAGCACACAGAGACCCAGGATCCAAGGTAAGCTCCTTGGGGGGTGGGGGTACAGTTCAATGAAATAGACACCCTGGGCCAGTCCCTCAGCTGGTGTAAATCAGCATTGCTTTGTGGGAGTCAATGGGACTGGGCCACTTTATACCACCTGAGGGGCTGGCTCACTAAACGGAGTGACATTTCAAATCATCTAACCCTCCTTTGCCTTCGTTTAAATCACCCGTATCGAATCCGGCGGGAACCAGGTTTAGAGGGAAAGCGACACCGTGGTTCAGTAGAATATCTTAGCCACTAGCTAAGCCCATGCACAGAACGCGGTTACTGAATGCAGAGCTGGTGGGTATGAAGCTGCTGCCGCCGGAGCTGCTGAGTGTGCGGCCGATGTTGCCATTCATGGGCGTGACGCTGGTTTTACAGCAGCCAGTCAGGGAAATAAAACTAACCCGCTGGGTGCCAAAAAGCAGTCAGCTCAGAAAGGTTTGAGTTCCCCAGAGCCGAGGGGCTCCCCCACCTGCCTCAGGCTCAGGCCGTGCCTGGCTCTAGCACACGTCACCAAAGTGGATGTGAATGAGGGGAAATCATTGCCCCACGTTCCTCGAGACTCCACACCAGTCCGCAGAACCGAGCAGGTGGGAGTAGGAATGCAGCATCCAAAGGGCAGGTACAGCACACACATTTGCCCTGCGTNTCCTCATAAGTCATGTGCTCCAGCCCCCTAATCATTTTTGTTGCCCTCCGTGTCGAGGTACTGGGGGAGGGATTGTATAACTCCAATGGCGCAGTCGCTTCCGAAGCTGTCCCCGGGGCAGTGCAGCTCCTCACTCCCTGTAATAGGGGTCTCCGTCCCTCTCTGGCCCTTCACCATCCATGCCACTAATCCTGCGTCCTGCACCGCTCCCTTCATTTGCATTTCCACAGCACTGTAAGCTTGCATGGTACTTTGCAGGCAGAGGAGAGGCAAAGCCATGAGCCTTTAGGAGTTTACAATCTAGGGTAAGAGGAGGCAGAGCAAGGGATGGTGGCAAACACTGGAGAGGTTGGGATGAGGGTTACAGCCATAAGGTTACAGTGCTATGTAGGTTAGGAATGTTTGTGTCTTGAGGGTTGCACTCTCTTGATCTTTGTTTTTCTTTCCCTCTCACTGTGAGACTTGCAAATCATCTTGCAATTCCCCCTCTTTTTTGCATATAAAATAATTGTAACCCCCCCCTAAGCTCATGAATAGCCTGGTTGAATTTTAGGTTGGCGGAAGGTGTGGTGTGTTGGAAAAATACTTCCCTCTCCTTCCTATCAACCCTCTAGCTAAGGTGATACAGTGACACCTGCTTCTAGTTGAATGTTGGAAATGATGTAGGTTTAACAAATCATATCTATATGTATTTAAAAACCTCCGTTAAAGAATTATGTTGTTGATTTCTAAGATCTTTTTGTTCTTCATCTGAGACTCTCAGCTTTGGGGAGAACAAGCTGCTCGTATTGGCTTGTTCTGGTGATGCATTGATTTGCTCCATCGCCTTTATTTCATTTTCTTTTCCCTACCCTCTGTGAGACTGTAGCTTTGTTTACGGCTTTTAAAGTGGTCAACTGATGTCTGTGCCCCCGTCTCCCTGCACCACGCACCCCGTTGGAAATA
Source organism: Platysternon megacephalum (assembly GCA_003942145.1). Classification (NCBI taxonomy): domain Eukaryota; kingdom Metazoa; phylum Chordata; order Testudines; family Platysternidae; genus Platysternon; species Platysternon megacephalum. Next base: position 5,671,076 of record QXTE01000090.1, read on the forward strand.
TGGCTCCAGCCGGTTGAAAAGCCGCTTCTTATGGAGAAAAGAACCGTTGGCGTGAGGAATAAGAAGTAGTTGCTTGATTGAAAAGCAGGTTCCCTGCAGCTAGCTGAATGATTCCAGATGAATGGAGCCTTTTGTGTAGATACCTGATGTTATTTATTAATTAAAGGCGGTTTTGTTGTGAGTTGTTTCTTTGTAAAAGACGTGAGCTTCTGCCAAGTAAACCCTCTTAGTGTTTATCACAGAGGAGGCCAGCACGGAATGTTTAGCATCGAGATGGTTGGCCTCACGTTGGCCCCAATCTTGGAAACACTTAGGCGTGTGCATGATTTTATGGGTATGAGGAGGGATGGCCCTGTGGGGAAGGTACTGCACTGGGCTTCAAGAAACCTGGCTGTGAATTCATGCCAGCCCACAGACGTCTGGTATTGCCTTGGGCAAAGCGCTTAGTCTGGTGTTTAATGTTCATTGGCCTTCCTGACAATCCCAGCTCTTATGTCTCTGTGCCTCTGTCCCCAATCCTGTGCTGTATCCCATTGTCTGTCCTGTCTATCTAGAATGCACGCTCTTCTGCTCCTACTGTGTGCCTGGGCTTGTATAGCTTCTGGCACAAACAGGCCCCAGTATTGGGGGCACATCACTAGCGACAAGTCCATTAGCTTGGGGGCACAGCAGGAACGAGACATCTCCTTACTTACTTGGCCAGATCGGCCATAGACGTGGGTCACTGAATCATTGGTAATGATCAGCCTGATCAAAAGAATTGCCCCAAAAGGAAGTTCCTGCCCTGCGGTGGAAAATGATTATCACATGACATGACCTCGCTCCAGAGAAGTTGAACTAATTAGGAGACGGTAGTTTACAGTCTTTGCAGGCCCTCATCTTGCATCATGTTTACCAAGCCCGACTGCCAGAAGCTGGGACTGAATGACAGGGGATGGATCACTTGATGTTTTCCCTGTTCTGTTCATTCCCTTTGAAGCATCTGGCAATAGCCACTGTCAGAAGACAGGATACTGGGCTGGATGGACCATTAGTCTGACCCAGTATGGCCCTTCTTATGTTCTAAGCACCTCCATCATGTTGGTCTCTATTTTCATTTCATTATTTGCTGCATAGTGATTTTTTTTAATATTTGGGTTTTCTCTCCTTTTTGTACAATCAGAATATTTAATACTAGTGAGAACATTTCAACTGAGAAAGGACCCGATCCTATGAATACATGTATAACCGTATTCACCTGAGTAATTCCATTGGCTTTAATGGGGCTACTCCTTACTATAATTATTTGTATGACAGGAATGTCTAAAAGCCACAGCTAACATCAGGACCCCATTATGCCAGGTGCTATTCAGACATACAGGAGTACATAAGGCAGGATACACAAAGGGACAGAGAACAGGCTACCACGTACAAGCAGATGATTGGGAACTGAGGCACAGGAAGGTTGAGGCTCAGGGTTCAAAAAAGAACTAGATACATTCATGGAGGATGGATCCATCAATGGCTATTAGCCGGGATGGGCAGGGATGGTGTCCCTAGCCTCTGTTTGCCAGAAGATATGAATGAGCGACAGGGGATGGATCACTTGATGATTCCCTGTTCTGTTCATTCCCTCTGGGGCATCTGGCATTGGCCACTGTCAGAAGACAGGATACTGGGCTAGATGGAACTTTGGTCTGAGCCAGTACGGCTGTTCTTATGTTCTTTTCTTGTAATGTGTTCTGGGATTCCGTGTTGGTTTCCACCCTTGGTTCCCTTTTGTATGGAGGCTCCTTATTTCCATGGCTGACTGTGTGTATGCCTTTCTCTCTTTTCCAATGCTCAGAATTTTTGGCCACTTCAGTCTCCGCTCTGAATGGCAGCTGGTCAAAGTGGACTACAAATCCATCTTCAGCAGGAGGTGCAATAAAGAGGACTACCAGACCTGGCACCTGCACAATCAGGTACTATTGACTCCCTACGCAGTCTTTTATGGGGCACAACACTGCTTTTCAAGCTCAGAGTGTTTGTGGGTAGGAGCCTATCACGCTCTGTTCTTTAGAGAGGGAAGGATCTAGCATTCATCAAATCAGTGAGGCGGTTCTGACCTATAGATATCACATATTTTAAATAGTTCCTCCTGCTGTTTTTCCAGAATGGCATTAAATCTCGGTTAGACTCAACTTGTGCTTTGGAATGCCTGGAGACCACAGTGAAACACACTGAGCCGGATTCTCATTTGCCCCAAGGTCCCTTTCCACCACTCTGGCAGTGTAATAGGGGCCTGTAATGTAATGTATTCCCATGTTAAGGCCCCCTGACACTGCCAGAGAAGTATAAAGGGGCCTTAGTGTAAACAGGAATCTGGCCCAGTTAGATAAACTAACCTAAAATCATTGGATCAGTCACTAGGGAGACGCCAACAGGGGAATTCTGTCAGTTGATAGTTGTGAACCCAGGAAAAAGGGTAAAGAACTCAAGCTCGATGCCAGTGTATTTTTAAACGTGTAACAGTGTTTAGAAATTCCATTCCACTAGCATGTGCTGTTCCTCATTGCTGATTTAAAGTAAGGTTTGGAGTTAAATCATAAGAGTTCTGGAGTCTATTTCTGGCTCCCCCACTCACTCAGGCAAGTCATTTCCCGCCTCTGTGCCTCCGTTTCCCCATCTGTAAAATGGATATAAAAGTATCTACTTATCTCACAGAAGTTTGGAAAACTCTCAGGAGCCCTTTGCTGGAAGAGGACAGAGAAGACCAAATTATTATTTTATGATATGTATATAAACTTTCTCTTCTGTAATCACCTGGCTTATCATCACATTAGGGTCATTTGGGGCCTTGGGAAGCCAAGGCGAGTTAATGCAGTCCTGCACTTCGGGGAGTTGTTTGTAGGGTTGGGGCCCTTGGCAAAACAACCACACTGTGATGTCACAGTCCTTTCCGTGGTGATGAAGTGACATTACAAACGTTGAAACTGTGATGGCACTGAACGAAATCAGCAAGAGAAGCTGCATTAGAAATGAGTGTCATGGAACCTGGAATATACCAGGTGGATAGAGCCACGACACAGAACAAATAAAACGAATGTAAAATGAAGCAAGGGGAAAGCATCTAGCTGGGCAAACTGTTTGGACCCCTTTTAGTCCCTCTCAGATGCACCTCAGGTTTCACTCTCTTCATCCTACCTTTCTTAGACTGCATCTCTGGGCTGACCCCCATCTCCTTGCCTTCTTACCAAACCTTAACATGACAGAGCCAACTGTGTTTGGTGCCTGGAAGCCCTTTTCCTCTGGATTCCTGTGACAGCATCTGATCAAAGTGTCTCAAACCCAGCTTCTTCAAAACAAAGCATTATGTATTCACCCAAAGGAACATAGCATGCAGTGCAAAGGGAGAAGCCAGAGAAAGTCTATATGCGTGGGTCTGACCTCCACTGCAGTCTTCCCATGCAAATTCTTCTAAGTTCCATTCAGCCCGGTTACCTCCATCTCTGACTTGGGAGAGATGGCTGGCTTGCTGCAGTTTCTGTATCTTTCTGCCTGAGAATCATCTCTAGCAACAGCTTCCTTTAATTTAACTCTGTGCAGTCAGGCAGGATAATATCAAACAGGTAAAACGTGATCTGTATAAAAAGCAATGCATATAACTCCCTTGTTCTTCATACCATGGGATCATCTTGGCAATCAGTAATCATGAGAAAGATAAGGAATGTAATTGTGCATTTTGGTTTGAGTTGGGTTTTTTTTTTTTTTTTTTTTTGACTCAAACAAGTTATTTCAACCTAAGAGAAAAGACGATTGATGGTAATTCACCTAAACAATCTGTATCTGGTCGAACTTTCCTTCAAACTTCCTCCCGTAGTGCTTTAGAAAACCTCAGTATTAATCCCCTACACAGCGCTTGAAGAAAATGACCGAGTGCTACAAGGCAGTAAGGGGTAGTGGGAAGAGGAGGAGTCAGAACTCCTGGGTTCTACTCTGAGCTTTGTCCCTGACTCTGTGCTTGACCTTAGACGATGCACTCGATGATGCATGACTTTTGCCATATGCAAAACAGAAATAATCGTTCTGTTTCTATAACGGGCGAGGCACAAGGGGGCAGCCGGTGGGAGAGTTTGATGAAGTTAGTGTAGGGGGAGGTTTACGAAGCTGTAAATGGGAGTTAGGAACCTAGGAGACTGGATTTTAAGTTTGTACAGAGGAGGTCTTTAAAGGTGTAAATGGGAATTAAGCACTAGCCCCTCCTGACTTTCAAAGAGCGCTTAACTGCCCTTTCTGCCTTTGGAAATCATCCCCCAAGATGCTTTGATATCCTGCTGTATAGTAATAGTGTTTGGGCAAAGACTAGAAATCCTCCATGTTCTTCTCTTTCTAATCCACAATGGTTCTGCTGCCGAAGGGTGAGCCTTGCGTCATGGGAGAGAGGAAGATCTATAAGAAACGCAAGCCTGGAGCCCAGTGTGCCCTGGGTCGAGACTACTCCAGAACCGTTGTATCAGAACCTTGTGTCTGTGCCGAATGGGACTTCGAGTGGTAAGTATTCTGGCCCATTATAACTAGTGTTCCTGCTGCTGTTGGTTCTGTGCCTGTTCCGAACCAGCTGGCTCGATGTATATGGAATTCCAAGGGTGGGCTGCACGGTGCTAAGGGACATTTTTTTGCAGCTCATTCTAACAAAGGACTGCAAGAGTTGTACCTTGAAGGGAGAGTTTCCCCTCCAAAAGGTGCCCCTATAGGGAAGGAATTTCAGCCTCACTTGACTTCTGTAGCCACTTGAGGCTGCATTGTGCAAAACAGGGCAATGATTTTCATTTTAGCCTGGGAACCGGTTATTGATTTTCAGCAAGACTTTATTAAGAAATGTCACCAGCAAAAGCCAGATCGGCTTCTTTCACACCTCCCCTCCCCCCATGCAGTGTGGGCCTGTCAGAAGTCACAGGCTGCTTTGCATAAATACTGATGTTTCGAGGTAATGGCATCGTAAATTCCAAACTGCTCTGAGGATTTTTAAAAAACCCTGATGTTGCTCTTACATTTGGGGAAAGTGGCCGTGTCTGGGATTTCTGCAGGAGGACGCTAAGAGGTGACTAACAACAGCTGATTCTCAAAAGGGTGGGGGTACACACAAGGTTGGGGGGGGGCATGCACAAACACCCAGCAGTTCAGATGAATCCCTGAACTACCTGCACCTCTTGGACAGCTAAACTGGGCTGGGAATGCAACAAGAAGAGGTTGTCTTGGGAAGATGTTTTCATTTCCTGCTTCCATTTAAGTAGGCAGGACCAAATCCTCAGCTGGTGAAAATCAACCTAAATTCACTGATGACTTCTTGGGCTGGATTCCACTGAGACCTCCTGCATGACATCTGTGGAGCTATGCCAATATACACTAGCTGAGGCTACACAGGGGGAGGGATAGCTTAGTGGTTTGAGCATTGGCCTGCTAAACCTAGAGTTGTGAGTTCAATCCTTGAGGGGGCCACTTAGGGATCTGGCAAAATTGGTCCTGCTGGTGAAGGCAGGGGGCTGGACTCAATGACCTTTCAGGTTCCCTTCCAGCTCTATGAGATAGGTATCTGATCCACAGTTTTTTTTCAAGACTTCCTGGTACAGCCTTGGCTTGGCCATGGACATGCACCAGGTGCAACCAAAGTGAGAAAAAATGTGAAGAAAGGTAGCTGCCTTTTTCTGAATATCAGTGGTGGCTGGTCTAAGCAAAGGTTCAGGGACATCAGGTAGATTTTTTTTTAATTTTTGCTGAACCAATTGCTCACTTATTCCTAATGCAGCAATGAAATCTAAGACTCTTCTAGATTATCCCAGGAGATGTGGCACATTTGGATGCTGGTCTCACCCTCAACGAGAAACGCTAACATTTTACAATAAGCACCGAACCTCCCGGCACCATTTACCCATACCACATCATTTGCTTCCGCCACTGTGCTCAGCCTAGCACTGATCTCCACAGATGCTTTTGTGTTTGTCTTTGAAGCATTCCTACTTTCTCATTCCAGAGTTCAGCCTGGTTTATTTTTAAGGCTGAAGTGCAAAGCTACTCTAGTTTAATTGGCCTTAAAATGCAGTTGTACCTTGGAGAGTGACTGTAAAAATGGCACCTTCTTACTCAATAGACTGGCTTCCTGTATCTATTCAGTATCATTTCCACCTACCTTACACACTAAAATAAGATTTTACTGCCTTATTCTCCTGTTAGCCCTGCAGAGCCAACACAACTATAGCGGAGACAGCTGGGTTCTATTCCAGACACCCTCAACAGAATCCTTAACTGGGTTCTGAGTGCTGAATCTTCATTGATAGGGATGCACGGGCCAGAAAGAACCAGTTAACATTCCAATCCTAGGTTGAGTTTGCAGGGCTGACAGTTACAGGGGGTGAAAATGAAGCAAAGAGTTTCAACAGTGACTAGTGATTGGGGCATCTCCATTTTGGATGCCCAACCGGAGATATGTTAAAGGGGCCTGGTTTTCATGGTTTTCACTTTCTGAAAAACATGGCCCTTCCAGACATCTCAAGTTGGGCACCCAAAGTCACCAGTCCGTTTTGGAAATCTTGGCCAATCCATATTTTACATGTAAGCCGAAGAGATCTGATTGGGAGTCATTGAGGGGCAAGACGCATGGAACTCCACCTTGTCCTTATGACTTATCCTTGGAACTCCACCTTGTCCTTATCACTATTAATGGCAAGACCACAGTTATAGATTAAAGCACATGGGTTCGCTAACCCTGTGTGAAGCATGTGGATAGATACAATGAGGATGTAGCTGTGGCTACCGACACTTGCAGACACACTCAGACGTCATCATTTTAAAAATCAAACTCTTGCCTTATGCAGAAGCAATGGAACTGAGAAGTGTTATTAAAATACGTGCTGGTATTTCCCCCCCCCCCCCCCCCGGTTCTTTATTTACTCTGTCAAGAAAGGAAAGACAGAGAAGCAGCTGGACTTGATTATTTCCCTAACTTATGCAAACCCTGGGGCTTGCAAGAGGGAAGGTGGGCAGCATGTGAGATTTTAATATACAATTACCAGAAGTTAATGAACGAGCCCACAGCCTTTGGGGCATACAGCAATGTTGTCTTTAATTTTATTAAATATTTATGCAGCTCTTTTCTTCTTTTGGGCAAAGTACGGCTCCTCCTGAACATTTTTAATTACGCAGTCACTGCCAGGCATTCTTTACTGTGCCAGGCTGACCCTCTGAGAATGATTAAATGGAACGTTGCGACAAAGAGCATTAGGGAATTTCTGAACCTTTTTACGCAGCTTGGAAATCTCTGTCCTCCAAAGAATACTGGCAACCGTGAGGCTGCACAGTGCATTCATCTTGCTAAAACCCTTCTCTGAAGCTTTCCGTTCAGACTCTGGCATGCTCGTGGATAAAACCAAGAGCATCATAGGGCGTGTGGAGCTTTCGTAACATCTGTGGTTCCCATAGCGCTGGAGTTTGTTGGCTTGTTGTGAGATGAACTTCGTGATCATTTTTTTATTCCTCCTCTTTATCTAAAAATCCCCACGTTAGCTCCAGCTAGCCAAAGAGGGAGGCCCAGAGGATTTGATCCAAAGTCCACCAAAACGAATGAAAAGACTCGCGTTGACTTCTTTGCGCTTCTGATCAGCCTTGTGACTTCATCATTGGGAGGACAGCTGGGTGTGTTTCCATCCCCTAAAGGTTCAGGGAGGGATCGGTGAGCTGGATTCCTCTCCCCCTGAATGACAGTAAAGGTATGTCTTCACTGCAGCTAGGAGTGAGCCTCCCAGCCCAGGTCGACAGACTCACTGTCGCAGGGCTCAAGGTAGCATGGTAAAAATAGCCGTGTGGATGTGGCAGCTCTCAAGCCAGTCACCAGAGTTGAAGCTCGCCCGACCCCCGGAGTCTGAGCTCTGGTGGTACGTTCCCAGCTGCAGGGAAGACATACCTTCTGTTGTGTAACCATTAGACTACTAGGGCAGCTCCACTGTTTGTTGTAAGTGCTGTTTTGGACAGGCATCGATCATGTCCTTGTTTGCTCGTTAGCCCTGTCACTGTTCAGGCATGCTGTTCATCTTTATTCCTCTGCTAATCATTGTGTTTTGTGCGACGCTTCCCTGTCGTGAATGTGGCAAGATCCTGGGACGTGGTTTGGTTCATGGAACCAAAGGAAATGCAAAAAATTAGGTGGCTACAGGTTTAGTTAAGCTAGAAGTGAATCAGATTTTCTTCCTCTCTTGCCACCACATGGAACAAAAATCTTCCAAAGTTCTGCAATGCTTGCTGTTCGGCAAAGCTTTCTGGGGCTGCATTCTTCCCCATTCTGTAGTATAGCCCATCGAATGGGTCTCCCATGCTTCCAGGTTCAGTGTTCAATGCTGCTTAGCATAGTATTAGCCTCCCTAATTTGGGCACTCACTGGAGTCCCGTTCAGCAAAGCACTTAATCATGTGTTTAAATCCATTCCAATATTCTTAATGCCCAACAAAGTCAATGGGGCTTAAGCGTGTGTGTTGCTGAATTTGGATGGACTTAAGCATGCATTTAAAGTTAAGCATATATTTAAGATCTTTGCCGAATCAGTTACTCTGGTTTTACTTCGCCGTGAGTCAGGACTCCTTCTGATACCCCTGGGAGTTTTGATCAAGAATGGACACAGTGAAATCCGAGCAAGGAGTCCAGGTTTGGATACTTATTGATGGACTAGAAGGCAGGATGAGTAGAAAGAACAGCCCTTCTCCTGTTCCCCCCATAAGTAGCACGACTTGTCAAAACCCCTGCATTTTCTCTTCCACTATCGTCATTAAAAATAAAGCTTGTTTTTTCAGGAAAAAGAAGTTAGCTCAAATTTCCCAGCCAGCTCTAGTAAATAGGTGATTCCCGAAGATTGTGGGTACCCATGGCACATAGAATCTTAGAACTTGTAGGGCTGGAAGGGACCTCAAGAGGTCATCTTGTCCATCCCAATGCATTAGGGCACAATTAAGTATACCTGGACCATCCCGGACAAGTGCTTGTCTGACCTGTTCTGAACCACCAATGTTGGGGATTCCACAGCCTCCTTAGATTACCTGTTCCAGTGCTTAATTATTAGGATCTGATGCTCCTCATTACCTTTCTGTTTCCATAGTGACTATGGCTATGAAAGGCACAGTAACAACCATTGCATGCCAGCTTTCTGGTTCAACCCATCCTCCTTGCCAAAAGACTGCAGTCTCGGCCAGAGCTACCTGAACAGCACCGGGTAAGTAAGTCTAGCTGGCTCTCGCTTTTGGTGACCTTGTGGTATTTACGGTAAGTCTGGACCATTAGCGTTATCTCTACCCTGCCTGGCGGGTTTCCAGCCTTATTTGCAAGTTGCTTTTTTGCAGCCTCGTCTATATGGAACTGTGCCTCATTCCTCAGACGCTGAGAGAAGTCCATTAACATAAGTGACATGTAGATATTGCATTGCTCTCAAGTGATATATGATCCTGGGAGCCCACACTTCATCCCACCACTGCTGCAAAATTAAAGTACGAGTCAAAATATCCATCTGAGCAGGTGCTGAACATGTAAATGGACACGCTCAGGGTATTTTCCGTGATTTTTCATATAATTTGTTTCTCTCTTACTGTTCTTATTTATAACAACTCTTTAGGAAGCTTGGATTTATCCTTACCCAATTTTTCCCGCCTTCACCCTGTGTATTTAGTAGTTTGTTATTGTAGGGTTCCCATAGCACTGGGTCTGCACATACTGGTTTGTTACTGTGACATTCCTCATATTCTTAGGCTGCGTGTGCTTTGAGGGCTGACACAGGGTTGCTTATGAGTACCAGGCTCTGCCCACTGGTTCATTTTGATAGGGTGGCTCCGGAACGTTGGGCTCCAAACGCTGGTTTGTTTTGGAAGGGTTACTCTGGAATGCTGGGCTGCTGACGCTGGGTTTTTTTGCTAGAGTCACTCCAGAATGCTGGGCTGCAAACGCTGGTTTGTTTTGGTAGGGTTGTTCCGGAACATTGGGCTGCAGACACTGGTTTGTTTTGGTAGGGTTGTTCCGGAATGCTGGGCTGCTGACGCTGGTTTGTTTTGGTAGGGTTGTTCCGGAACGTTGGGCTGCAGACGCTGGTTTGTTTTGGTAGGGTTGTTCCAGAACATTGGGCTGCAGACGCTGGTTTGTTTTGGTAGGGTTGTTCCAGAACGTTGGGCTGCAGACGCTGGTTTGTTTTGGTAGGGTTGTTATAGAACACTGGGCTGCAGAGGATGGTTTGTTTTGGTAGGGTTGCTGCGGAACGCTGGGCTGAAGACGCTGGTTTGTTTTGCTAGAGTTATTCCAGAACGTTGGGCTGCAGACGCTGGTTTGTTTTAGTAGGGTCACTCCGGAATAGTGGGCTGCAGACGCTGGTTTGTTTTGGTAGGGTCACTCCGGAATAGTGGGCTGCAGACACTGGTTTGTCATTTTAACATTCTTTGTGTGCCTCAGAAGATGTCTACTTGGAGGTCTGTTGTAGGGTTGCTCACGAGTGCCACGCCCTGCTCACCAATTTGCTCACAAATGCTGGCTGTTTACTGAAGGGTTGCCAATGAAAGTTGGGCTACTGTAAGGCCGTGTTCACGGGTCTTAGGAAACCACTCCACGGTGAAAGATTGACATTAAAGTGGGCTGTCTGCAGCCGGGGGAGCCCCTGACAGCAGGGCCGCACAGGAGTGGGGAAGAGCCGCTGAAGTCCTGCTCACCTTCCCCAGTTCTGCGAGGCAATGACTAGGAGGGTTAATCCCCCAGAACAAGACAACAAATTGCCAAGTGTCCTCACAGGCAGCTAATCTCTTTGCTTTGCTTCTGAATGGAGCCAAGAGAAACCTGCTCCTTGAATCATTTAAAACTGAGCTGGACAAAGCTCCTGCCAAATCATTCAGGGTGCCTTGGAGCAGAATAGGAGCGGACACAGTGTAACAAAAGGATAATGAAATGCCATAATGCAGGAGACAGGGAGACGGAACAGGGAGCTGAATAGGGCCTTCTCCAGCTTTCAGAGTGGTATGTAGAGAATCGGCTCAACAATATGAAACTGTTCTCACCGGTGAAGCCAGGGTCCCCGGAGAAGGCTGGATCGTGATTTTTTTGGCTTCTGCGGATTAATAAAGCCTTTGATTTTCTTTGATTTGAGGGGAGCGTGTGGGCTGTCAGCCTGGGGCAGCTCTTTGAAATGCATACGTTACAAAAATAAAACCTACTCTCCCGAGCCCAACCTGAATTGTCCATGTTCCCCAGGTATCGGAGGATTGTGTCTAACAATTGCACGGACGGGCTGCGGGAGAAATACGTGGCCAAAGCGGAGCAGTGCCCCGGCAAAGCCCCGCGTGGGCTGCACATCCTCACCACCGACGGCAAGCTGCTCGCCCAGCAAGGGCACAATGCCACCTTCATCATCCTTATGGAAGAGGTAGGTCTCTGGGCTCGTTGGACCACTGAAGTGTGGGCTGCCCCCTTCCTCTCATTTACTGGCTTCATTAGGAGAATGGCATTCAGGTGGCCAAACTTGAAGCCTTTCACAGAAGGTGGGTGGGATGACGAACGTCCCAATGCATGGAGGGATGCAAAGCTCTACTCGTTTTCATGAAAAGGTGTCTGCTGGCTGGAGCAGCCGTGGGGGTGTCTAGCCCAAGCCTGTAGAAAGACACGCCAGGATAGGGCATAATCGTAGGGGAAGATTTTCAGAGACACAAAGAGCGGTGAGATGCCCGAATCTCATTGATTTTCAATGGGAATTGGGCTCCTTACTTCTGTACGCCTCTTTGAAAATCCAGCCATCATCTGTTTCAGATGGGCATCGAAATCCAGCTGAGACCGTCCCCCTCCTCTTCCTTCTTCTGAAACACTAGCCCAGCCTGAGGTTAGTGCAGATGGCACCAGACAACACTTCTGTCTGTCATGGTCATAAGGAAGTCCCAGGTCAGAGTGATGCTGGTACTCCCCTCCTAGACCCCTGCACTATTGATACAAGCCCTGAATAAGGAAGTGTACCTCTGGCAACTGCTGTTCCCCTCTGATACTATAGGGAGTGATGATGGCCATGTATTGTACTGCGGTAGTGCCCAGGAGCCTTAGTCATGGACCAATGTTGCTAGGTGCTGTGCAAGGGACCAATGGACAATGCTAGCTTAGGTCGCGCTGCACAGTTCTGCAGCGGGTGGTGGATTCTGTGGCCAACCCCACATCCGCTGGATAAGGGCGTTTCCTGGGGCCTTGACAGCAGTTGCAATAAAAGGACCTTTTGCCTGATGGCCTCCATTGAGGATCCTAGAGAGATAATTGACCATGTTGCAAAAATCCCCGTTGTGGTTTCAACTACCTAGTTCCCTATCTGATGGTCTCAGCTTAGAGGGCAATGGCTGAATGGAGCACAAGAGGCTCAGCTACTCTCTCTCCTGTAGAGGGGCTCCCTGGAGATCAGAGTTGAGGACGCAATGGAGAAATCTGTGTCTGGGTGGGTTTCACTGCCGCTGCTCATGATCTGTGGCTAAGTAGCGGGGCCAGCTCACTGCCCTGCTTCTGGGTGGTTACACTGCTCAGGCAGCTACACAGGAGCAGCTGGGGTAAAGCTCTGATACGGGGTAAAGCCAGTGCAGCTGGCTGTGTGCCATCCAGTCTGCCCCCAACACACCAGGGCTTGGGGTCGTGACTGGAGAGGGCTGGGGGCAAGAGGGGGCAGGGCCAGAGATCACTGCCCTGTAGCCAGTCCCCATCAGTATAACAGCCCCTAAGGGGCTGGCCCTTGGGATCAGGAGAGCTTGATGTGCGACTTAGCACCACTTTCACCTCCCTCATTCAGATGCCCCCAGGGGGAGCTTGATGTGGCTGAGGATTATGCCCGAGCGATCCAGTCCCCAGGGCACTCAGAGTGGCATCTGGAACCACCATGTTGCCATGAGCCTCTGGCACATGATGTGTCAGGATCTCTTGGAAATCACAGACCTTTGCTCTGATCCCCTTTGCCAACCTCCCATGGATAATCGATTGCTGTGGCTTGGCCCCTAATACCTCTCTGTATTCAGCAAGGAGGCCTTCATTTGGGGTGCGTTTGTCCAGTAAACTTCACCACCAGGCCGTGGATTGACACAAAGCCTTGACAGGTCACCGATTCATGGCACACTCGCAGGACAATTTTCAAAGGCATGTGTAAGGACATTAGGCACCCAAATCCCACGCAAATGGTATTTGGGGGCCTAAATCCATCAGGATTCTTTAAAAAGCCCAGCTGTATCCATTTTGGACACTGCCATTTTGTGGATACCTTTAATAAAACATAATTTCCTTGTTAAAACTCTCCCGGCAGACATTGAATGTGCACGCAAGAAAGAAACATGGGCAATTATCAAATGCCTTCCCTGTGTCACAATGACAGGGCAGATTGTGTAGATGGGATCAGAATATAAGTGTTAATCATCCTTGGTAAAAAGAGAGAGAGAATTTGAGAAATCAGGTTTACTTGGCATTCCGTGTTCTGTTTGTTTATCTTTGTGCAGTTCACTCAGCTCAGACAAAAAACCCAGGTTGGTCAGCGTCACTGTCTGTTTCTGGTCTATTTCGCTTTCCTGCTCTAATTCAATGGAGGTGTGTTTAGGTTTCCAAAGGACAGAGGGATGCTTTAATATTTTTAAAAGTAAAACTTTTTGTCATTGATTTCTTTTAACCTAAATACCATGATTATGAATGATGTGCACTAAATCTTCTAAAGGCCCCAACCAAGATCAGGACCCATTGAGCCAGGAGCTGGACAAACACATAAAAAGAGACCATCCCAGCCCCAGAGTGTTCACAGTCTTCACAGAAAAGGCAGAGGAGGGATAGGAGGGGAAACAGTATTAGGGAGGTGAAATGATTTGCCCAAAGTCACTGGTTTAGTTGGGGATTGGTCCTGCTTTGAGCAGGGGGTTGGATTAGATGACCTCTTGAGGTCCCTTCCAACCCTGATATTCTATGATTCTATGGTGTCACTATGAGATCTGGGACCAGAAGCCATCTTCCCTGTGTAGTAAGTGAAGGCCCTAATAAAGGCCCAGTATGAGGCCTGAGGCCTGAACTAAAGTAATGGTCAAGACTTTGCTAACATAAAGCAAAGTTAAGCTGTGAGCTAGAGGCAGGCCCTGCTCACAGAAGCTGGCAAGGAAAGGGCTGATGCTGCAAAAAGAGACATACCTAAAAGGTACTGGACACCAGATACCAGAACATTCGCATACTTGTACACTTCACACAGATAAGAAGGAACAGGCCGACCCATCCCAATGATAGGGGCAAAAGGGTAAAATGATGGATAGAGTTGTTTTGATCGAACCAACATGTACAAGGTGAGAGGCGGCACCTTGCTACGTAGTGGGGTTGTACCTTGCTACGTAGAGGGGTTGCACCTCAATACGTCAGGAGTGATGTGTAACTTCTTTGTACCTGTGTCTAAGAATGTATCCCTGGGGTGGTGTCTTTGTCTGGCCGAGGGGGAGTGGAAAGTCCCGCCACTGAGCTGGGTCCTTGCCAAGAGGCACTTTCTTGTAGTATGCCCGGTAGACTAAGTAATCTACGGGGAACTGCAATTGTGTCCAAGGTCGCAATAAACCTAGTCGACGTGACTTTGCATCTTACTGGACTCTGTGGTTATTGGGGGTTCTCTTCGGGTCTGCTGTGCCAGCGATCTGCAGAGCTGGGGCAGCACACAGAGGGAACACACACACGCAGCCGAGTGATATCAACATAGGAGAAAGCAGAGCACCCCACCGGTAGCATCTGACAACACCCTGACTCCCAGTTCAGTGCCCTAGCTATGCTATCATGCTGTCTTCTAATACTTTTTTCTAACCTGATGGTTTTTTTAAGCATCCACATATTTTTCATTAAAAAAATATAATGTAATGAAATGGTTCATTGTAACCAGTCTGAGATGACAGGGTCTCTTTGCATAGATTCATATTCCTCCTGCTTCTGCACAATGGGAATTTCTTGTCTACCTGGCTGATTCTTTTATCTGTTTAGATTTGACAAGGTATAAAGATTTGTAGAGACATTATTGAGTGGGAGTTCAGAAAAGAACAGACAATCTAAAAATTAGGACTCTAGTAGTAATTTATTAGGGAACTCGAGCGGAACAGCTGCAGACAAAGAATGATAAACAGAGAGGAATAAGGTTGCAGGCAAGGTAGTTGAAGAGTTGTGTTGGCACAAGGTTTCAGGGATTGAAGGATCTGGTGAATAAACAGATAGGTAGGGTTAAGATATTGAAAAAGGATCATATGATAACATTTTAGGCACAGGGCACTGGAGCTATCTATTGTTACTAGAGGTGGTCAAAATGTGTCCATTGAAACATTTTACTAATAAAAAAATGGATTTTCAATTAAATGTAAATTTTCATGACAAAAATTCTGTTATGGAGAATTTTTTGTGGGAGTTTTTTCTAGGTAAAATCAAAAAAATTTCAGTTTTAAACAAAAAAAAAATCAGTTTTCGTGCTTCTTTTGACACAAACCTGAAAACCGTAGGGAAAAATTTCAGAGAAAACAAAAAATTTCATTTTCCTCAGCTCTGATTATTACAAAACTTCAGGAAATATAGTAAAATCCCTGCTTCCCTCTAGTTTTCGTGCCAGAAGTATGTTTGACAGGGCTTTAAAAAAATACGAATGCACCTGTGTGTGGTTGTGCGTGTGTTAGTTATATGCATGGCTTCTTAGTGTTATAACAGTGTGCCAGATCCTGAGATGGGATTAGTGTGTAGCTCCATTCAAGTTGGTGGATGACACAAGACGACGATCTGATCCAATGACTCTGTGCTCAGTTACCGGTGACTTTTAGTTTGTCTATTTCTGGGTGTCCTGAACACGCTAGTATGAATGGCTGGACCTAAGCTCATCCATTAGGTTGTGCCACATGTTCTTCCGAAAGGTAATTTCCCCTAGATTTATGGTAGATCTTGGATTTTACCCTATTGCGTAGCTGGGTGTTAAAAGATCTCCATGCCGGTAATCCTACAATAAGCACATGGTGGTGGGTTTTATATATCGAAGGTATATATAGCTTTGTTATATGTTTATTAATTTAGTTCTGGATTGTGACTTAGATTATGCCGTTAAGCAATGGAGTAAGAAGGAATAAGAATACCCTCCCACATGAGCTCCCCGGATCTAGGGTCCGGGCACACACAAGTAAGCATCGTATTGTTTTGCTGAAGTAGGTGGGAATGGAGTAAGTGAGCCCCTGGTTCCCCCTGCCACTCTGCACCAGGGGGGAGCTGCGCCACTGAAATCAGCTCCCTAACATTGCAGCCTTCGCTCTGGTACTGCAAGGTGAGGACAAAGCTGCTCAACTGCAGGTTTTTATTGCTAGCGAACTGAAAAGACAAGAACAAGCCGGAGCAAATCTTAGGACTCTGCATATTTATTCCTAGATGGTAAAAATATGTAACTATATAAAGGTATGGGTGGAAATCGTGGCCCAATTGAAAGCAATGGGAGTTTGGTATTGATTTCAGTGAGGCCAAGATTTCGCCCAATTCTCTGCACCCTTGTGGGCTTCTGACAAATTGCCAGTGCAGCCGTCAGTTTGGAAAACTTTCCCGGCTGAGCTCCAATGGGGAAGAGCTGCCAAGGTATCTTATAGGTAACACCCATCTCCACCGATTCCCGCTGCCCGGCAGCTGCCCCTTGCATTCCACTGACCGAGTTGCAAATGTTACGGCAGGCCATTACCACATTCCCATTGAGTTGTGTACAGGACCAAAGCTATAGAAAGTGCCTCTTGAATATATCCGGAGAGCAATGATTTTTATCCATTTGAAATGCCTCCGCTTCATTTCCGCTTTAATTTATATTCATAAACCCATTGTATGTGGGGCAAGCAGCCACCTTGCGATATTCCAAATACCAGTCCGCAGCTAAGGAAATGGGGAAAGGCGGAGTAGAGCTGTCGCTGGCTCTGCATTAAAGAGCGAGGCCAGTAATTGGGTGGAAGGATCATCTGCTACTGTTTAGCTATTAGAAATCTGTTCCCTAATCTCCATATCAAAACCTTCCCTTTGTAGGAAGGGGAGGGTGACCAGATGATGGGAAGAAAATATCGGGACACATTGGGGAGGGGGGGCGGGGGCTGAGCAAAAAAAACCCAAAAACGGAGCGAGTCCTGCCCCAGCTGAGAAGAAAAAAAAAAAAAAAAGCGGAGCGAGTCCTGCCCCGGCTGAGGAAAAAAAACAAAAAAACCCACAGTGCTGCCGGCGGATATCGGGACAAAATGCGTCCCGACCAAAGATCAGTCGGGACGCGGGACAGACACCGAAATATCGGGACGGTCCCGATAAAATCGGGACGTCTGGTCACCCTGAGGAAGGGGAGGGGGAAAAAACTNGGGACAGACACCGAAATATCGGGACGGTCCCGATAAAATCGGGACGTCTGGTCACCCTAAGGAAGGGGAGGGGGAAAAAACCAACAAACAAACCAAAAACCCGGCCACCAAGCAATGAGGAAAACGAAAAGGAAATGACATGGCTGAGCATGGAACTCCAGAGATGGGTGATGGAGTTTTCACCCAGAGGTCAGCAGGACTGAATCCAGACCAGCTCTGGTTTTTTACCATATGTTCAGTGGTCTCCCTATGAAATGAGTTTGTGGGCTCAGTGCAGGCCCTCACAGAAAAGTCCTGTAGCATTTAACGGGCCGTAGTGAATTCATAGATTCCCAGGTCAGAAGGGGACACTGCGATCATCTCAAACTACAGCCCGTGGGCCACATCCGACCCGTGAGACCATCTTGTCCGGTCCTTGAGCTCCCGCCCGGGGAGGCTAGCCCCCTGCTTTCTCCTCTCCCCCGCAGCCTCAGCGCGCCGTGCAGCCAGAGCTCTGGGCGGCGTGGCTGCGAGCTCCTGCCGGGCAGCCGGCCTGCCCCGGTGCTCCAGACTGCGCGGCGGCGCGGCACGGCGCGGCGTGGCTGGCTCCCACCGGGCGGCGTGGCTGCCAGTCCTGGTGCTCTGAGTGGCATGGTAAGGGGGTGGGGAGCAGGAGGGTTGGATAAGGAGCAGGGGATCCCGGGAGGGGGGCAGGGGGCAGTTGGATAGGCGTGGGAGTCCCGGGGGGCCTGTCAGGGGGCAGGGGTGTGGATAGGGGTCGGGGCTGTCAGGGGACAGGGAGCCAGGGGGGTTGGATAGGGGGTGGGGTCCTGGGGGGGCAGTTAGGGGCAGGGGGTCCTGGGAGGTGATGGTCAGGGGACAAGGAGCAGGAGGGGTTGGATGGGTCGGGAGTTCTGAGGGGGGCAGTCAGGGGGCGGGAAGTGAGAGGGGGCAGATAGGGGGCGGGGGCCAGGCTGTTTGGGGAGGCACAGCCTTCCCTACCCAGCCCTCCATACAGTTTTGGAACCCCGATGTGGCCCTCAGGCCGAAAAGTTTGCCCACCCCTTATCTAGTCTGACCCGCTGTATAGTACAGGCCAGAAAACTTCCCCAGAATAATCCCTAGAGCTGATCGTTTAGAAAAAAATCCAACCTTGATTCAAAACCTTCCTATCCAATTTTTGAACTGTCCTGGAGAGTACAACAGAGCATTCTGTAGGGTGACCAGATGTCCCAATTTTATAGGGACGGTCCCAATTTTGGGGTGTTTTTCTTATATAGGCTCCTATTACTCCCCACCCCCATCCCGATTTTTCACATTTGCTGTCTGGTCACCCTGGCATTCTGTCCTTGCTAAAGAATTCTATAGGATGGTTAAAAAGCGTCCTAGTCACCCTCTACTAAATCCTCTGGGTTTTATAGCACTCGGTTACATTTCTACAGGAGCCTGTTGGCTTCCTCCCTGTCAAATTCAATAGGACTTTTCCATGTTCCAAGAGAACAAAGGTGAAATGTGAAGTCAATGGCAAAACTCCCCTTTGATTTCAATGGGGCCAGAGTTTTACCCAAGTGTCGTCCTCGCAAAAGCTACACACATTCACAGCACCCTGGCTCTTAGTCCCAGCAGGGAGGCAATGGATGGAATGGACCTGGCGGTTAAGTGATACAATCCCTATGGCTCAAGGCAGAGCTACATTGGCAGGGAAGAAGCTAACACAGTCACTCTCTGTGCTGTGGAAGAGGAGATTCCACTCCCCAGCGCTGTCAGTCCAGCTCTGACCGTCACTACATAGAAGGAAGTTGTAACGGTAGGGAAAGATTTGTCCCAGAGCCTGAGTGGACGTGCTGCTGTGTCATTGGCTTTGTCCACCTTTTGTTGTGTTTCCTAAGCCACTTTCCAGTTGATTGGCTGTTGCTTGTAAATTTGGGATGACTTTTCATCTGGCCAGAAGGGCAGGCGGGCTGCTCCCTCTGCAGAGCTCTGTAGTGGATCGGGGGGAGAGAGGGGGTGTTGGGGATCAAACCTTTTTTGATGGATGAGGACTAGGGAACTGGCTATGTCTCCCTGATTCTCTGTTCCAGACTCAGTGCAGGTTAACGCATCCTGAGAGCTGCTCTAACTTGCTTCAGGTAGTTATGGTCTCCAAAGGACCACCTACCACCTCCAGCCAATGCTTCTCTCTGCCCCCAATGCACCCTGAGGGCTGCAGGGAGGGAGCCAGCCCTCTCAGCTTTAAGCCTGTTGGGGATGCTATCACACTGTATTTTGCCGCCCCAAGCACGGCAGTGAGGCAGCCTTCGGCGGCATGCCTGCGGGAGGTCTGCTGGTAACGTGGATTCGGTGGCATGCCTGCGGGAGGTCCGCTGGTCCCATGCCTTCGGCGTACCCACCGCCGAATTGCCACCGAAGCCGCGGGACTGGCGGACCTCCCGCAGGCATGCCGCCGAAGGCTGCCTGACTGCCGCCCTCACGGTGACCGGCAGGCCGCCCCCCGCGGCTCGCCGCCCCAGGCACGCGCTTGGTGTGCTGGTGCCTGGAGCCGCCCCTGCTGGGGGACATCCCAAGCAGGGAATTATGGAAGGCGTCTGTTCCCTTCGTGCCACGTGACCTGTGCAGAGAGAGCAGAGCAGAGACTCTCCCCCTAAATCTGGTTGTTATTGTGGGAAGCTATCCCTGTTCTGCACAGCAAATGCAAAATGGTGCTTTTAATCACCTGGCCTCTTTGGGGTTTAATGCAGCCCTGCGAGTATGGTAGTTTATTCCAGTGAAGTCCGAGGGAGGGAGGCGGTTTGGAGAAGCATTAACTGGATCTGAGCTGCATGGTAGTTTCCCTCCACTAATTAGACCAGCATGTAGTGGAACTACATCATTAGCCTTGATCCTGACCCTGCACATTGTAGCCCGTGGGAGTTTTGCTGTTGACTTGCGTGGGAGCAGGCTGTTCACAGCAGCTCACGAAAGCAAGTTAAACTCAGGAGCAGTGGTTGGTCTTGAGCTGGGATCTCTCTCCTCTCTCTGAATAGATATAGAGATAGAATCTGTTTGATTTCTGGAGTGGAGCATCCCAGGAATGTATTCAAACATTCTCTCTCTTTTACCGACTTTCCCAATCCAAACTGGATGCGATTGGGAATCCTTATCACCTTAAAGAAAGGATTTCGGGCCGTGAGTGCTTATCTGCACAGAGAGCTACACAGATTTAATGTAAAGGGTGATTTTAAACTGACCTAGTTAAATCGGTGAAGAATGCCATGTGGATGCTTTTATTTTGGTTTAAAGCAGGCTTTATTTTGATTTAACCGATTGGAAACAAATTTAAAAATAAACCACTTTGGGTCTGTCTTCACTGCAGTTAACTCGGGCGCTTACCTGCATTTTAGCCCAAACCTCCCTATCATCCACACAGCAAAACCTTTGGCCTGGGTTTGTAGGTGCTCCAGTTTCAGGCTAGTTTACCCAGTTGAGAGCATAGATTAGAGCCCGGGCCCTGGTTTAACTGAGGCTGGAACCTGTCCACTTTGCAGCGAGGATGCAGGCTAGGTCACTCAAGTGCTGACAGTCCTCCAATGCCCTCCCCACAATTCCCCCCAAAGGGCAGACAAGTTCTCCCACAATTGACACAGTTGACTGGGAAAGAATCCTAGAGTGTCTCAGCACAAAGAACCATGGGATATGCCTCCCCAGACACACCCGGGCGAGTGTAGAAACAATGAGGATGCAGTAACATGGGAAGGGCTTTGCTGTGACCGCATTCATGCCTGGCTTAGGCTAACCTGCCTTCTCAGACCCAGGTGCTGATCACCTGGGTTATCTGTTCAGTGAAAACATACCCTCTGAGACCAAACTAACAGGGGTTTGCAACTGTTTAACTGAACTGGTTTAAAAACTGATTTAAATGAAACCATTGCAGCTTCTGCAAGTAGACAAGGCCTAAGACTCTGGGATTTCTTGTCTGCTGCTGTTCACTCATTTGTACTCCCTCCTCTTGTATGCAGTGCACTCCAGCGGGACCTGGAAGGCGCTCCTAGCTAATCCTTCAGCAGAGACGTAACCTGCCATCTACGCAGCTCCTCCCATCTCCACTGCCCCCAATATAGACACATATCGGGTGCCCTGTAAGCGGCACTGTAGTGGCGTTCTGCACCCTTGAACCACTGGGTCAGGAGTGGGAGGATAACGCCTGCTCACACCTCTTAATGTCCAGGTTGTTCTGGGCATTGCTGATATGTAATAGATATAATATGAGAGCTGGAGCTGGCTCTGGCTGTGTTTGGGGGCATTGCAGCATTTGGCAGAGATTGTTTTGCAATGTGCCAGGGTTGTCTTCGCACTAACAAAGTGATGCTGAGCAGTGGGATGGAGTGTAAAATCAATCACCTTATCAGCCGACTTCCTAACGGCAGTGCTGTCTGTTGCAGGGCGATCTCCAGAGGACAAACATCCAGCTGGATTTCGGCGATGGTATTGCCATGTCCTATGCTAATTTCAGCCCCATAGAGGAGGGCATCAGGCATGTTTATAAGAGCGCTGGGATCTTTCAGGTGACGGCCTACGCGGAAAACAGCCTGGGCTCCGACACTGCTGTCCTCTTCCTGCACGTGGTCTGTAAGTAGATGTCGGCGCTAAACTCTAGGGGTGAAATTCTGGCCTCATTGAGGCCAATGGATACTTCAGTGAGGCCAGTCACCCTAGGAAATTTCTCATCCCGGCCTATATACATGGCTCAGAGCTCATGCACTCCCGGCCCTTTAAGTAGTATCCTGACCTGCAGGGTGAATTTTCACTGCGTTCTTGTAAAAGATGTTCCTTTCACACATGCAATGAGGGATTTTAAAGGGCCAGCTCCGTATGCAGGGGAGAGATGAACATACTTCAGACAGCATGAATAAATCCCTCAAAACACAACTCAGACCTTTCCTTAGGGTTTGAAAAAACTTCAGGTAGTTTTAGCTACTGTTTGTGATGTTTATATTTCATTCTCATGTGCTGCCGCACTTTGTGGTTCTGGACAGCTCTGAAAAAGAGAAACCACCACAAGATTGGTTTATTCCATCAGTATCTCCAACTTAGCAGAAAATGCTACATAGCTCACAAGTGAACCTGGTCTCACCAGTCTTCCCATCGGTTTCTAGACCAAAGAGATGCAGACAAGCTTCTGGAGGAGCGATAATAAATGCCCAGAAATACACACTGCCTTGGCTTGGCTTATTGCTGTTATGAAACAGATCCATAAAAATACACTGCAAGAAAAAAATTAAAGAATGTTACCACCTCTCGTGATTTTATTGCAAATCTCATGATTAGAGCTGGTTGGAAATTTTCCATCAGAATGATTTTTCGACAGAAAATGTGGTTTCCACAAACTCAAAATGTTCCATGGACAACGTTTTTTGATTTTCCATCAGGCAACTCAAAATGAAATACGTTGTTACGTGTTCCTTCAACATGAGTTGAAACCTTTCAGTTTGTTAAACTGCACCAAAACATTTGGTTTCAAGTCAATTCAACATTTAACTGCATCCACATAAGCTGTTGAGGTGCCTTTGGGAGTTGTAATTTGGGTGCTTTGTGCCTCCATTCTCTCCTGTGGACTCCTTGGCTGATCTGCATCTCCCATGATGCACCTCAGTCTCACTTCATTGACCCATGTGGTGCATCATGGGCTATGTAGTCCACCCAGGGTGCCTGGCACTGAGGGAAGAATGAGGCAAAATCAATTAAATGCTGATAGTCTTCCAAAGCCCTTCCCCACAATTCCTCCCAAAGGGCAGACAAGTTCTCCCACAATTGACACTGTTGACTGGGAAGAAATCCTAGAGCCTCTCAGCACAAAGAACCATGGGATATGTCCCCCCAGACACACATGGGCGAGTATAGAAACAGTGAGGATGCAGTAACATGAGTAGGGCTTTTTTGTGGGCATGCTCACACCTGAGCTACACTAGCCTGGCTGCTCACACCCAGGTGCGGGTCACTGGGGTTAGCTGTTCAGTGAAAATATACCTTCTGAGACCAAACTAACAGGGGTTCACAACAGTTTAACTGAACTGGGTTAAAAACTGATTTAACAGATACAGAGGCAGATACAGTTTAAAGTTGAACTGACTCAAAACAAAACATTTCAACATTTCTGAATCAAAATTGTTTGGAACTTTTCATGTTAGAAAAAGTTTTATTTTAGTATGTCTCAATATGGGACAAAAATGAATATAGAAATATTGGACTTTTCAGTGGGACAGAAATCCTGATTTCTATGAATCTCTGCTCTTGATATTTGCTCTTTTCTGAAATCCCCAATTCCTAAGGTCACATGACCATGTTAAAATCTCAGCTTTCATTTTGAAACCTAGTACGTTTCTAGGCCTCATTGCTTCAAGAAAAGCTTGAAAACGAGATCCAAGCATATTCTAAAGGCTCAGAAATCAGAAGAAAAATAAAACAAACTCCAAATATATTATTCTTTTTTATTATCCTGATTTTTGGGTCTGTGACTCATGATTTTTGAATGTTTGGGGTGGGCAATGCTGATTAACTATCGCAAAGCCATTAGGCCGGGAACATTTTCTGTGGCATGAATAATATGTGAGTACTTATATTGTGCTTTTCATATTTAATGTATTTGACAAACGTTAGCTATTTCATCCGCACAAATGCGAGTGAAGGAGGTAACTATCATTAACCCCATTTTATACATTGGAAAGCTGAGATCCAGAGTAGTTAAGTGACTTTCTTAATGCCACAGAAGAGAGTGAATGAGTGTAGAACCCAGGATAAGAATGCAGGAGATCGGAGCGTTCTGTCCTGTGCTTGGACCATTAGACCACCTAGTCTGAGAGCTCCTGTTGCAGTCACTGCTATACCCTTTAATCCAAGTTCCTGACAGAAGTTCATGAAGCTCAACTATCTTCACCCTCAGCCTACAAATACACCTCCTCTCCCTCCTGCGTTTCATTTGCTGCGCTCCCCGAGGGGTGCACTTGTCTAAAGTTTCCAAATGGCAAGAGCTGGTGGAGAGGATCAGTTTTAAACTCCGAGCTAGGTGCCTGAAAGAGTAAAAAGGTCCCTTGAATCTTGTATCATGCTTGTACTTCCCTCAAAATCAATCACAACTGCATTTAACATCCAGTTATTGGAGCATTAACTGCTCTTGGCTTCACCTTGGGCCATTAGCTAACAAAAGTAGTTGTTAGCCAGTAATAGCAACCCATTGCTCAGGGATTATTTAATTTTATTGTTGGATTTGCTGTTCGATATTGAGATACTAGAGCCGGGGACTCACCTGACCCTGTTGAGCCTCTTTGTCTTCTTCTCCTTTGTCCTCTTAGACCCCATCACTGTCCCTTTAGACCTGT
Organism: Platysternon megacephalum; assembly: GCA_003942145.1. Lineage (NCBI taxonomy): Eukaryota > Metazoa > Chordata > Testudines > Platysternidae > Platysternon > Platysternon megacephalum. The sequence continues at coordinate 5,695,746 of QXTE01000090.1, forward strand.
AGCTTGATCTAAAGATTATGTATTAATTATATTGATTACTTAAAAATTCCCAGTTATCACTTTGAGGCTTGACAGGTGCTTGTCTCAAGATCAGGCCCAGTATTATTAAAATTACTGTTCAATTGGGAACCTCGATGTGCACACTTGCAACCCTCACACTTTAGGAACCCTTCTGTACTTCGCAGTCACAAACACTCTCGCCCAGCAAGGTAGGTAGAGACAATACGGCATGTACATCTGAACATTCATATGCTCATGCCATCCCTTGCAGAACAACCTGAAATGTCAGCCATTATCTTCTCCATCACCATCACCTTCCTCCTCATCACCAGCGGGCACCATTCTGGCACCTCCCAAGGGTTACATCTCTCTCTCCTCCTGCCCGCAGGCTGGGATAGAACTTTTTATAACATGTTCCGCTGATGCCACTATGTCAATAGCGATTTCTCCCCTCTTCCTTGTTTGTATTTCCTCACCCTACTAATGTTGGGGTGCCCTTCTCCTATAGGTCAGTATATTAATGATCTCAACTTATTATCATATACGTCAGGGGGTCTCGGGGCTCCAGCTGCCTGGGGGGGAGCGCAGGCAGAAGCGGTAGAGTTGGGGGCTAGCCTCCCCAAAGGGGGGCTCCACCCGCTGCCCATGTGCCCGCCACTCACCTCCTCACCCCCCGCCCATCTCCTGCGTCCCTCCTCACTCCCCCACCTTCCACTCGCCTCCTGCCTCCTCACCCCCCTACCTGCTGCTCGCCTCACCGCTCGCCTCCTCACTCCACCCCCGCTCAGGGTATATTGAGGCCTGGAACCCGTGTTCTCTGAGCATCTGAGAGACTGGGGCAACTCCTTCACTCCTAGAAAGCTAGTGCACGTGTCTGGTGTCTGGCTGCCTTGTTTTCCCCGTCAAAAGGAGATAACTGCAGCACCCAAGGCCTCAACCAAGCCTGGAGTCCCATTGTGTTAGGTGCTGTACATACACATAGTAGGAGTCAGTTCCTGCCCTGCAAAGAGTTTACAAATCAAGTAGATGAAGGGTTAACTTTCCCGTCGTAGAGAGGAGAAACTGAGGCAGAGAGATTTAGTGATTTTCCCAGGGTCACACAGGGTGTCTGTGGCAGAACTGGGAATCAGACCTAGCTCTACTTAGCCCCAGGCCAAGTGTTATCCACAAACCCACCTTTCCTCTCTAACGGTAGGGGTCCATCTGACTACCAGATCTGAACAGCACCGATAAGACATAATCAGCATAACATGCTAGCATGCCTAGTGCATCTCAATTACCAATTTAAATTCAGTCCCCCACAAAAAAATAAAGCAAGAGGAGGGGGAAAAACAGATGGAGAAAAAGCTGAAGTTCCAACCGAAAATGTTAGCGTTTTCTCCATCTGCTTTTTTTTCCCCTCTTGTTCTTTTTCTTTCTGTGGCGAGGAACTGAATTCTCAATTGTCATGCACTGGGAGTGAGCACTAGAGTTATTTCTGGCCATTTGCTGCTGCGACAAGATTTCCTGCCGCATCGTCACCTTTTCGACCATTCCAGAAGCAAGGGAGGTTATCTGTTTAACCTCTCAGTTCGCTCTTCTTCTCAGAACTCTTACTGTAGAAAGATAAAAATGGCCCATAATTACCAAAAGTAGAGAAAAAAATACTACCAATGACAGCTGACCCCCAAAAGTTCCCAGGTGTAGCTCTAGATTAAAAAGGAGCAGGAAGTTTAGATGCTTGCCCAGACTTATTCAGACTTCTTTGCTCTGGAAATCTCATGAGACCAAGAGCTCTCAGAAGACTCTTATTAGTACCTGCCTTTGACCAGGTCATGAATACCTCAAACATAAATGTTCTTAGAGCATTTTGGTATTTCTGCTTCATGACGCAGTTAATACCAAGTTCGGAGGCTTGTCAAATATTATGAATATTAATCACTCACTAGTTACATTTCCAAATTAGCATCTTTGTGCTTTCTGCCCTTTTGCACTTGGGAAAAGCTCCCCATAGATCTCTGCAAAGCTACCTCATTCTCTTCCTTCAAATCCCTCCTTAAAACCATCCTTTGCTGTGATGCCCACAAAAAACTCTGACCACTGCCTATCACGATGACCAGTACTGTATCATAGTTTCCTTGTCCTCCTATGTCTGTCTGTCTGTAGCCACCTGTTACCTCTTGTCTTGTATTATATTGAAAGCTCTTTGGGGTGGGCCCATCTTTCTGTTCTGTTTGTACAGTGCCTAGCACAATGTGGTGTTGGACCATAACTGTGGATATTGGGCACTACTGGAATACCATTATTAATAATATTGAAAACGATTGGGGCTTTGGGTTCAAATCACGAAGAAAGAGGACTGTTTTCAGTTTAAAGAGTGGCTGGAGAGTCCTTTCTGATGTGTCTTGGTGCTCAGATACAATGATGATGAACAACCATATAAAACCCTAGCTGGACTGATTTTGCCCATCCCTGCTATGTAGGTTGGTTTAATCAAGGGGGGAAATTTGTCCATCCAACATGGCTTGGAGGGTTGGTAATGGGTTATGGGCCCTTTCACCTAGAGGACCCAGCTTAGCTGGTGAGATTGAAATCCATAGCTATCTGAGAGCTGTTTGGTGACCTGTGCAATGAGTTGGTGAGTTTCAGTTTGGTTCCCAGCAGACAGATGTCCGCGTTATAAAAAGCATCATTCCAGCTGGCTCCAACAGGCCAAGGTTTGAATGGGCAGAGAATCTAAATCACCCTGTAAAACCCTAACAGCTTGTGCATCCCAGCTCCAAGTCTGAGACACAGTGGTTGGGCCGCATGGGGGAAGTTTGCACACCTACCTCCTATGATGCAACCCTATAAAAGCTCAACAAAGAATTGGAGTCTCCCGGGCGGTTAATCTGGTATCATCGTCTATCATTAAGTAAACTTCTAAGGGCTTGATTCTCTCCTCCATTGCACCAAATTTATGCTGGTGGAACTCCATTGACTTCAAAAAGGAGAGAGTTTTGCTTTACGTCATTGTAGAACGTTGCGCAGGGAGGACTTACCGAGATGCCTGTAATAATGAGATCACCTCCCGCAGGTCCAGTGGAGCATGTCCATCTGAACGTACCCTTCGTGGCCATTAGGAATAAGGAAGTCAACCTTACCGCGGTGGTGTGGCCAAGTCAATCGGGCACCCTGACCTACTTCTGGTGGTTTGGTAACAGCACCAAGGTACGGTCCCTTTTTATCATATTGTACTTACCTCAGTGGCTTGGCAGGGCAGAATATTATTTGAGCAGCAATGAAAACATGCTGCTTTTGCTGATTTTTTTCCCCCCTGGATCTAAAAAGGTTTGTTCGTTGTCTGAACTTTGCCCATTGTGATTTATTTTCCCCCTTGTGGTGGTGTTGCAGGAGTCATTACATTTTTGTCGCTGCTTATTATTATGCTTGGCAGACCATTGTTATTACCTGAGTTTGCTTGCAACTTAACAAAATTATATACCACTATATACTGGATAATGCTGGGTTTCAACACAGCATTTAACAGCTGCTGGTGTTCAAGTAACCATCGGTGTTCCCATTATATACCAGTATACAGTGTATAATGCTCAATTCCAACACAGTACTTTAAAGCTGCTGGTGTTCAAATAACTATCGCTGTCTAGAAATTCAAGCAAGGCTCCCAATGAATTGTTCCTGCCTGACCATGCCTATTGTTCAGGGCCATGAGCACATATTAAAGATAAAAGTGAAACCTCTCTTAAGCAAAGGGATTGGCAAAAATCAGTTGCCTACTACAAAGGATCTCTTTATGAAAAGTTTAAATGAATTCTACTGGAGATTTTGGAGATGTTTCTAAAGGAATAAGTCAGGAGACTGCCTACTGGAGATGCTCTTTAATGCAGGCTCCATTGTTTGAGACCTGTGGACTACAGTTTCAGACCCTACCCTCCATTTATGCAGATGTAAATTACGAAGAGAAGTAATGTGGTTGCAATTTTGTGAGGGTGTTTTTGGTCACTTCAATGTCTACAACCCTAATTCACAAGAAGGGGGGGGGGGAGAGATAGCTCAGTGGTTTGAGCATTGGCCTGCTAAACCAAGGGTGTGTTCAATCCTTGAGGGGGCCATTTAGGGACCTGGGGCAAACATCTGTCTGGGGATTGGTCCTGCTTTGACAAGGGGGTTGGACTAGATGACCTCCTGAGGTCCCTTCCAACCCTGATAGTCTATGAACTAAGCCTGTGTTTTCATAGCAAAAAAGGTGTGGTTTTTACTTTGAGATAGCTATCCTCCCCAACTGGGGTTGATCTTGACTAACTACATCAAGGCAAGTGCTCAAGTTAGCTATCTTGATGTAAAAATACATCTATTTTTGCTGGGAAGACATAGCCTTAGACATCAAAGCAGTATAAATTGCAGGTGGAAAATTGTGCCTGTGGTCATTTGTGCCCGCAAAACTGGAGGTCATGTTAAGAATGGGGTATGAACATTTGAGCCTTTAAAAATAAGATAAGGATGGGAAAGTGGAGTTAAGTGGCTGAAGATCTCTTCTCAGCTCTAACAGTTCTGCAATTTGTTTGCAGAGTCTCAGATCTGTAAGTGACTGGTTTCCAGTGGAATCCTGGGCCATTCAGTGTAACCTCAAACCCATGGACAGTATAGGCCGATATAGATGCCATGCTGTGGGATGCGTTAGAAATGCATGGAGTAAAAATAGTTAATGCTAGTAATACAGCAAGGTGATTAGTCATCTATCTAGTCTCATCAGATTCTGTTAACGACATTGGGGTTGGCTTTCTGAAGAAGGTGTCATTTTGTGTCACTTTCACCTGTGTCAACCCGGGGATCCAGAATTGCCTGTAGACTTTAATCCATTGCCATGGACCAGTTGTTGCCTACGTCCTCGCCCCGGAAGCAGGATATGTTACAAATACACCCATGCCCCAGAGTCGTGTCCTGTGGCTTCGCAGCACTCGGCTTACGGATGGCAAAGGGACTACAGAGATGCGGCACGGGCACCCACTCTCTCTCCCAAACTCTGGCGTGTGATGGTAAATTAGCAGGGCACTCTGAATGCAGAGGGGTGATGCGGATAATTGCAGCCTTCGCACAGGCCCTGTGTGTTTGTTTAGGTCTTGCACGACGACAGCTACAGGGGTAATAATAGGGTGTTACTGGGGGGAATGCAAACAACTGATCGTGGCTGCATAGTGGATTTTCGCGTTCAGGGATCATGCATTTTCTGACTCTTCCTATGGAAATGGTGAATGTTTTACAAGGATGACTCATTTTTTCCCCTCTGTGTCCTTGTACCAGGGTGGCTCGGCCATTAGGGGCTGGAGCTAGCCAATTCTGATGACAGAATGAGGCTCACCTGGCAGAGATCAGGGCGATGGCCCTACAAAGAGCCCCAGGGGGATGTGATGGAGAGGGGAAGCTCAGGAGATTGTAGAGAGACTGCAGGGGGTGTGCAAGACTCCTGCAGGGCTGGAGTCAGCAGGGGGGAAGCCACCAGGCCTATGGAAAAGGACAGACTCCTGGCGGGAGGTTCTGGGGGGCAGCTGACCCTATTATCATCCATTTCTTCCTGGGATCAGAACTTGGGGCCCCTCTCTTCAGAAGGGGGAATCTTCCCCCTCTGTAGCGGTATCCCCACCTCTTTAGCAACCTTTGCATGGGAAGCGGCTCTCTGGGTGGGGAGGGGCAGAAGGGAGAGGAGCATTGAGCTTAGCTCCTCTCTGCAGCACCAACCCCTTCTAGCTCCGTGGATATTCAAGCTTGAACAGCATTCTCTGGATCCTCTCGTGGATACTACCAAGAGGGAGGCAGCCAATGGCAGCACAAGCCATTTTGCATTGCTGAGCCCATATGGCTCCCAGATATGGAAATCGCTGCATGCTCCAGAACTGCATGGCGCAGACCTTCGGCTCTGCTGCAGCACCACGGCCGGGCTGGCTCCGAGCTCCTGCTGCACTCTCTGGGTAAAAGACCTCCTGCCTACAGGCTTTGCAGCCTCTGTCTCATTAGTGCTTGTGACTTCAGGGTTATGCTAATGTAACGCCAACAGACCCCGGTCGTCGGCAGGTGGGCTCGAACCTGGGACCTCATGAACTGAGTGCATGAGTATCTACAGGGGGAGGGATAGCTCAGTGGTTTGAGCATTAGCCTGCTAAACCCAGGGTTGTGAGTTCAGTCCTTGAGGGGGCTACTTAGGGATCTGGGGCAAATCAGTACTTGGTCCTGCTAGTGAAGGCAGGGGGCTGGACTCAATGAGCTTTCAGGGTCCCTTCCAGTTCTACGAGATAGGAATATCTCCATTTTTTTTTACTGTGAGCTAACAGCCAACTGGCTGTTAAGCAGACTCATTTTATCTCTCTCTCTCTAAGTGGTCTTGGTGCCACTAAATGGGACAGAACACCACACCCAGGGGGTGTGTGGGTTACACTAAGTCAGGGCTCGGCAACCTTTCAGAAGTGGTGCGCCGAGTCTTCATTTATTCACTCTAATTTAAGGTTTCGCGTGCCAGTCATACATTTTACAGTTTTTATAAGGTCTCTTTCTATAAGTCTATAATATATAACTAAACTATTGTTGTATGTAAAATAAATAAGGTTTTTAAAATGTTTAAGAAGCTTCATTTAAAATTAAATTAAAATGCAGAGCCCCCCAGACTGGTGGCCAGGACCCAGGCAGTGTGAGTGCCACTAAAAATCAGCTCGCGTGCCGCCTTCGGCACACATGCCATAGGTTGCCTACTCCTGCACTAAGTCATGTCACGGCGCATGTGGGATCCTGCTCCGATCCTCGTTTAATGTGCACAGTTGTGGGTCATGGATCCGCCGCTAATTCAAGGCAAAAAGGCTGCTTTTCTTAGGAACAAATCGGCTCAAAGTACTGGGATACATGCCGGCTGTCTTAGAGAGGGGGGTAATTTATACCTCCTTATACCAGCTGCTCCCTGTGGGGGCCGGGGGTGAAAGCCCAGGAAGGACAGGCCGTGCTACCCGGGGATTCCGCTGGGATGTCACCAGAGTTCCAGAGACACCCCTGTGCTCGCAAAGGCAGCTGAGAACTCGCACATCCCTTCCCTGCTCCGGCCACCTGCCATTTCGAGCCTCCTTCCACTGGAGAAGAGGGGAAGGTGTAGCCATTTCTGCCTCCGCGGCCACCCTCCACTAGATCTAAGAGTGAATCTAGGCCACTAGGTGTTACAGCACCTAACGCCTCGTATGCAGCTTTGCAATCCCATCAGTGCACGGCAAACTTTGCCCTGCACTCAGACTCATTCTTTAAAGAGCCCCACTTCCATATTAAGCGCGCACACACACACACACACACACACACACACGCCACTGTAGTGAATTGCTGGTCTGCTGTATTAGGCCAGTTTGCTTGGATTAACACAGGTTCNACACACACACACACACACACACACACACACACACACACACACACACACACACACAGCCACTGTAGTGAATTGCTGGTCTGCTGCATTAGGCCAGTTTGCTTGGATTAACACAGGTTTGGTTTCATAAATGTGTCCGGCTGTCTGATACGGTTGCGCAAATGAACCTTAAACGACTTGATTTAATTTAGAGTTAGTTCCCAGGCCTTGACGCTTGAATTAAATTGAAGGAATTGACTGAATGTTAAAACTCCATGATGCAGGTGAAACCAGCCTTAATAATACAACATCCAGCACAGGCACACACAAGAAAAAGGCAGTTTTGAAGACAACGTTGGCTGTTGTTATTTTGGGATGGAATCATGGCCCGTAACCTGTAGGACAACTGCTAATGTTCCCTGTGGTTTAGAAGCACCCTGTTCTTCTGCTTCTATGTAGTGAGTGTATAGCTCACTAGGCATAAGCACTATAGGGCTAGTGTGACCAGACAAGTTCACTCATTCAGTCTCTGAGTCAGTGTCATTATTCCCATTTTGCAGATTGGGGAAACTGAGGCACAGAGGCAAAGCAGCCTGCCCAAGGTCACCAATTAGCAGAGCTGGGAGTAGAATGCAGGTCTCCTGTGCCCCACTACCACACTCCATCCACTGCACCACCCTAGTCCCCTCGCAGGGATGCTGTGATGATCCACGTATTAATGTCAAGTCCTCAGAGACAAGAGTGCCGAGGGCCACAGCGCTACTGAGATAGATAGGCAGAGTTAAACATCTAGCTTGAGTTAGGCCCAACTGCCGTAGCTTGGGTCTGGACACTTTGGGGGAGGTATGGCATCCAAATTGGGGGGACGTAGGGGGGGGGAGTCGTCCAACCTGGCTCCAAACCGTCGTTCAAGGCAATCTCTGTATATAGCTTAGCTAACCAAGAGCTGTGGGGCGGGAAGGAGGAATACGGCATTCTGCAAATATTGTCACTCCAACCGTGGAGTTGCTCATTGTGCTCTACTTGGGTATAACTAGGAGGAAGGGGATGCAGTTCAGCAAAAGGAACCTTTTAGGCTGAATTTCAGGAAGCATTTGCAATCGTCAGAGATGTACCCGGCTGCGGGAGAGTCTCCATAAGGGAAGTTTGGGAAGGGCCGCGACTTGAGTCCTGTATAAACACAGAAAGCCCTGAGGAGCAGTGCTCTATTAGCTGGTGGTGGGATGGATAAAATGGCCCCATAGGGCAGTTCCATGTGTCATTTCTGTGAGTCCAAGAAGATACTGTAACCCCAGTCCTAGAACGGGGTTCTGTCATCATTGATTGTGTTTGCCTTTTGCAGCCCCTCATCACCCTAGAAAGCAGCGTCTCGTACACCTTCGCCACCGAGGGGACCAACACCATCACGGTGCAGGTCTCTGCTGAGAGTGCCCTCCTCCAGGACACCAAGGACATCGCCGTGCATGGTATGCTCCACCGATCGCAAGCAAAGCTCAAGCAGGGGGCAAGCGGAACCCAAGGGTCTTCCAGAGTCCAGCGGAAGAAAGCAGGCAGTGGCTTCCCTATTGAATCTCAGTACAGGACAAGCCTGATTACCCCAGGGACAGAGTCCTGGATTATCAGGGCTTGACATGTTTGGAGGGTCCTCTGACTCCAGGGCCTGTTGGCCAGCTCCCCAATTGCAGAGGAGACCAGAGAGCAGGTTTGACTGAGGGAGGATCCCAATGTGCTAAAGCACATTAACAAAAATCCATCTAGCAAAGCTCTTTAGTTAAAGTGCAGTATCCCTTTCTCTAGGTCTGGGACTCCGCCCTGGACTCTGTTATTTCCCAGGTTCCTGGGAACTTCAAAAAATCAAGGCACTGAGGTCCAGATCCTCTACTTGCCATTGTAATCAAGGGGGTATTTGACATCAATGAGAGTTAGGCACCTTAATACCTTTGAGGATCTGGGCCTAGGACTTCACAGTAAGATACATAACTATGAGCTTTATAGCTCCTATCTGCACTGCATGGGAATCCGTAATGAACCTCCGCAGTTCCTGCTTGCACTGGGCACAATACAAATCCTGGACTGGATTCACAGCGGGGCCATTCCAGAGTCCTGGTCAGGAATATAGAGGGGATACCCTCAGGACATCACAGGCTTCTCTCCCTGTGCCACCCTCTGTTTTCATTATCCAGTTCTCCCCAGCTAACGTCAGGAACGTGGCCCTGCTCGGAGAGCAAGGATTTGAAATACGTGCGCGTCAGATGATGGAGGTTGCATTGAATGTTTGTCTCGTTCCAATGATTACGTGTTAAATAAATGCTCATGTGGCTACTAGAAAGCTAGCTGTTGAGATTTAACAACCAGATAAATATGTATTTATCAACTGTGGAGCTGTGGAAATGCAGTGGATTTTAATCATCTGCTAACATGATTTAATAGCTCACAGTTACTATTAGCCTATGTAAGTAAATCTGTATTTAATCAGCCTCATTTCAAGTGTGGTCAGAGGCACTGTAAATTTCTGGGAAATCATTGTCTTTGGAACTGGGAAATAAGTTTCTTCAGGAGATGAATCCAACAGAAGCTTGAACATGTGCTGAGTATCTGAAGCCCACTGGGGAGAATATGTAAGAGGTGCCCCTCTGTGCCCAATACACAAAGGAGCTGAGTCTTTGAGAGCAGTATCTAGCAAAGTGGAGCTCTTAAAGTCAAGCTGTACTAGCTCATGCATTTAGTGCTGGAGATCTCCAGTTTGATCCCTGGTAGGTGAGCCAAGGAGGAAGATGTCATATATGCACCTGCTGTCTGGTTTTGGATGGACGGTTGGAAATGCTACACTATGCGCATTGGTGAAGGGTGAAGCACAGAAGACTTGGTTGGAGGCTGGGTTGAGTTCACCATACAAAAGTCGGTTTCACTTTGGGCAGGTTTACACTTAAAAAGCTGCAGTGGCACAGCTGCACCACTGTAGCGATTGGTCCTGCTTTGAGCAGGGGGTTGGACTAGATGACCTCCTGAGGTCCCTTCCAACCCTGAGATTCTATGACTCTATGAAGATGCTGCTATGTCAGTAGGAGATGCCTTCCCGTCGGCAGAGTGCTGTCTACGCCAGGGCTTAGGTCGGTATAGCTGCATCTCTCGGGGGTGTGGATTTTTCATGCCCATGAGCGACGTAGTCATACCGAGGTTTGTAGTGCAGGCCTGACCTTTGTTTGCCTTTTAGTTTTTCTATCATGTGTGTTTTATTTAATAATGCTGCGGCACCTAAAAAGAAAGGACAGCCCTTGCCATTAAAAGCATGACAAGACCTGTAGTTTTTATGGCAACATCGGTGGCATTCCTCATTGATGCTATTATCAATTAATTTTACCTGCATATTATAATACCTAGCTCTTTTATAGGCTTTGCATCTGTACATCTCAAAGCATTTTACAGAGAAGGTCAATATAATTGTCCTCATTTTACCAATGGGGAAACTGAGGCACCGAACGGGGACGTGACTTGCCCAAGGTCACCCAGCAGTCCAGTGGCAGAGCAAGGAATACAATGCAGGTCTTCCAAGTCCCAGTCCATGTCCGAGCCCACCCTGGGAAATTATTATTGACATTCTTTATTTGTGTTGTGGCAGTTCCTAGAGTTGCTGACCAGAGCTCAGGGCTCCATGGTGCTCTCACAGTACACACATGAATCACGAAATGCCCCAGAATTCCCTGCTCTAGAAAGAGTTTATGTTGAATGTTGTCCGCTTCACCTGGGTTCTGTATGCTAATTATTGAAACCTCCAGACATCAAATCCATCCCACCCTCCATAAGAACTCTGGTCTGAAATGCCCAGAGTCAACAAGCCAACCTGGAACCCAAAACCTCAAAAGAAAACAAAAGAGCCCACTCAAAATTCACACTGAGGAATGCCTTGCAGCATGGCTAGTGGATCCTCCAACGCTGGCCTTCAGGGGCACAAGCTCTCGGTGTGGTGGAAACCTGACTCCCTAACATACTGGAAGAGCTTGTGTTGTGTCCTCCAGCAGTGACTGGTCCTCTAGAGGGTAACAACCTACTGCTGCTACCACCTAATGGAGTTACCCCTTTAGCTCAAGTGGTAGACATCTAGGCTGTGATGGGGAAGGCCCCAACTCCAAACACATACCGGGAGTCAGTACATTCTGCAACTGAGGGAGCTCTGCTGTTGGCTGTGGAAAGCCGAATTCAAGGCCTCAAAGGTTGAGACATCCCAGTGCATCTTGTTAAACTTTGTGGTGCTGCTGTAGAATTACAGAGCCACATGACAGCAGAGTGAGGGAGACATTAGGGGGTCGTGGGCCAGGAAGGAGCAATACACATTAGATGAGACTTGAAAAGAGAGGATGAGTCAGAGCGATACCGGGAGGCAGGTCCAGAGGCAGGCGCTTGTGCCAACGGTGGGGGGGGGGGGGGGGGG
>QXTE01000090.1:5708764-5919367 GCA_003942145.1 Platysternon megacephalum
AGAGAAAAGGATGGGAAAGAACAGCCATAATGAAGCCATCGTTTTGGAGTTGTCACCAGCAGCCTGTTAATGTGCTGAGCAATTGTAAAACAAAACGCATTAGGGGATTTGTACTCAACATAATTACTACTATTAAAGTTTCTATAGCATTTTTCAACCTTACGTATCCCAAAGCACTTTACAAACCCAGTATATTTGTAAAGTGGCTAATAGAATAAGATATTCCTTATTTCCTGTCCGTTGTATTAATTTAGGTGGGATATATGGGCCCAAAGAATCAAAGATGTTATCATAACCCAGACGCTGTCCACCATGAAATGGTTTTAAACAAGGTTCAGGGCTTCTCATACAGAGACCTCAAGCTGCTTGGCAAACACACCATTAAAAAGCCCTTTCACCTTTTATTGGAGATACAGAAAAGAAGGAAAACCAGCTAAAAGCATTTGAAACGTGAAGTATTAAATAAGGCTGTTATTTTAACAATGTCCCTGGCTCTCTTTCCCTTTAGTTGGAGAGAGTCTTTAGAAGGAAAAAAACCCATGTCTGACAGTCTCTTAGATGGTATTAAAGAGGGTAGTCGCTGTCCTTTGGAGGAAAAAAGAAGATAGTTGAGATGGGCTGAAGCTGTTGTTGTTAAAGTCCGATCCCGTTTCCTAGAAGATAAAACAAGACAAACACGCACAAAAGTGGGAGAGCAAAGAACACCAAAGATAGAAAATGCAGCTTCTGTCTCTGGTGTTGATTCTGACTTGCAAGCTCACTGCTGAAAAAACACAAGCCCAGCGCATGGTCTCGTCAGCCACTCTGAGACCTGGCAAACTTGTACCAGCGTCAGGCTGCTTCGGGCATTACTTTTAGCTGCCTCGTTCTGGTCACAAGCTTACAGCAGTGTTGCAAAATGTGCACTCTTGGTGGGCTAAACCAGACTCTTATTAGCAAGAAGGAAGAAGGAGAGAGATAGGAAAGGGAAGAAATAAGGTAGGCAAGGAAAAGGACACATGGGGAGGTAGGGGCACATTCTAGGTGGTGTTTAGGATTCAGCTGGAGCGGGTGGAGGTGATCATCTGGGCCCCTCTCTCTGGCCTGGTCTGGTTAGGACGTCTCTCAGGATGTTGAAGGCCCCCGGTCCCAGAGGACGGTGGGGGTGGCAGCCATGATCGCAAAGCTTGCTCCAGTGGCCAGTTTTTGAGGACACCAAAGGGAAGCGGTGGGTGGAATAGTCCCATCCCCTCATTATTTTTTCCATTTATTAGGCCTAATTTCCAACATACCAATGTTGGTTCATTGATTCCTGGCTGAACACTTTTCTTGTTTACCAAGCATGATCTTAGCACAATCCTTGGGTTACATGAGTAGGCCTTTTAGTTCGAACTAATTCAGTCTGTCTTGCTTTCGCACCTGTTCCCCATAACATTTGTTGTTATAGGTTATTGTGACACTTTATAAACTTACACTCACTTTTACAGCTGAGCTCATAATTAGGGTAAATTGCTAGGCCCGGCTATCACAGCAAGTCCCACACAGTTGTATAGTGTTGCTATGTGCTGTTGTGTTCCACTCCATAGGAAGCTGCATATCAGTGCTAGGTCAGAAGATCTAATCATCTATCTATCGAATCTATTTGTATTGGAATGAGAGAGATGTCTTTTCATCTGATATTTAGCCTCCTGTGGAGTGGAGCACATATCAACACTACACAACTGTTTGAGACAGGAAGTGAAGAATATCTCATCCTATTAAAACAGCGGGGGGGGAGGGACTTTATTGAGACAGAGTGTAACTAATCCTCATTTGGATTTTACCAGGACATTCTGAGCTAACACTCATGAATTCTTGCAAAAACAATCAAAGTGGCATGGAATAATTAATGCTATCAGGCAGCCAGGGACTCTGTTTTTATGTCTCATCAAGTGATGGATCAAAGCAAAAATTCCTGATTGTAATGGGCTCGAAGCAAGAGAAACGTCGTGTACTTTTCCTTCACATTTATTTTCTGCTGTTCTTGGAAACAGAAAGTGATTTTTTTTACATTTTAACATTCCTGTTTGCCGTTTCTCACAGGCAGCAAAACTACATGGAAAATTGGCAGTTGGTGGAATTTCAGCAATTTAATTTTCACACTGTGAGAAAACTTGGTTCATTTGACGAAACAGGAACATTTTACCCCTTTACCAAATTCAGAGTCGCTTTGCAAAAGGAGACCGGCTGACTTTTTTCTCGTATTGCAAGCACCGGAAGGTGCAAAGTAAAATAGAGATAATCTAAGAATACTTGTCTCTGTGTCCTGTTCGGACCAAATATTCAGCTACAACCTCTGAGCTATGCTCATGCAACTACAAATGTGAGGGAGCACCCAGCCGACACAACTAGACAGCCATCTGTGCATGAAAATTAGGCAGCTGGGTGACCAGAAACCTGATCTGTAGGTGCATAATGGGTTCATACCCTCCTTTTCAGGTACCGTCAGTTGTGTGTGCAGCAGTGGGTGCGCTGAAACAGGGCTGCTTGGATCTGGGTTTTTGAGTCAGCCTTTTATAAAGATAGGAGATGTGCAAAAATCTGGATATTCTGTAGGTCTGTATTTAAACCTCACAGAGGTTGGGTTCTTTGGATCCCTGGGTATGGTCAGGCCCATCCTTAGCTCTAAAGGTTAAGGAGGAGGAGTGGTTCTGTACAAGAGCTTCTGTAACAGGTCCTACTGAGTGGACATCACAGCTCACTAGAGCTACGTCGCCTATACGAGAACCTGAGCCTCCCAGACAATGGGTAGGAGCTTGCTGTCCTCCACTTAATTAGTTCTTCTGAAGGAAACAGGATGAAAGAACGGAGAGCAGGACCAAAAGGCACCAAGTGACCTTCTAATGCCACTGCTCGCTCTTCTTCCTAGGTGACTGGTATCCCCGACGAGCAGATTTTGGTGGCGGTATTTCCTGGCCTGCCCACCTCCGCTGAGCTCTTCATACTACCCTACAAAAACACGACAGAGAGGAGGAAAGGCCATGAAGGCGATCTGGAGCAGGTAAGCGGCGGGGGTCGCAGCACCGAATGCAGCTAAGCTCAGAGAACACCTTGCATGGACACACACACTGCACGCAGAATCCTCCTGGGGCTTTTACATTTCTCCAAAAGAAGTGCTGCTGCTCAGCTGCAGCTATTGGACTTGAAGCCTTTCCCACGTTCAGATAGGCCCTCGCCCAGATGGGGAGTCTATGCGGCATTGGAAACCACTTCGAGCGAGCTTGGGGAAGTGGGCCCGTTTCCGGGCTAGAGACCCATACATTTCTCATTAAGCCAGGCCATTTTAAAAAGAAAAATAGGCTTTCCCAATGGCTTATTGAGAGATACAAAGGAAGATGAGCTGCGTAACCTTTTTCATGCCATGGCCCATAGCGCCCCCAGTGGCGAGACCCTGTTACAGTAGTGCCTCCCACCGGGTCGTACCCTCTCCATTGTGGCCGGAGGACAGTACCCTACACACCTGACAGTAATGGAAGGAGAGAGGGCAAAGCAATGAGATAACATACTGAGGCTCACTAAAAATAAACCAGGCTCTTCTGCTTGCGTATCACTGGTACGAGACCTCTTTATTCTGCAATAGCAATCAGCGCATGCCAACTATATTTGGAAGTTACAATATCCATCCATTTAGATAAATAGGTAATTACGGTGATGAATAGGGACCTGCGATGTTCAGGCAAGAGGAGAGTTAGAAACAGCAGCACCAGGCTGCTAAAGCTTTCACGCCAGGATTACTAAGTGATTAAATCAGCTCTTCAATAGCACACAGAGTGAAAAGCAGCTTAGCTCTGGCTAGTATTCTCCGGTGCACCACTGGTGTACGGGATATACAGCACAAGCTTCGTGGGAGGCATCCCACAACTCGCTCGCTCTGCTGCAGCTGGGCATTAAGAAACTTGGAGAACCACAGAGAATCTTTCGATGCTCTTGTTGCCTGCTGAGCAAAGTCATCCCCTTGAGATGACACTAGCCGATTGAAAGCCAGCAAGGGCTGCACGAAGGCGTGTTTGGAAAGCCGTGTGTGGGGATCGTCCTGACTTCGGTTGAATTTTATCCTAGAGGGTAGGGCCACGGGCAATGCTGCAGAGATCCCAGGTTTCTGTGAGCTCTGCTTCCATTGCAACACAATGATCTGTGTGCTGTGACACCGCCACATGCTGGACTGCCAGCCCGCAAGGAGCCTGCACTCCGGGGCCCCCATCATTTGAGCAAAGGGAGTGGGTTGGGAGTTAAACAGCCTTCAGGACTAGATCCCACCCCTACTTTAACAGGAGCTGCAGGCCTGGAAACGGGGGAAAGGAGAGGCTCCAGGCTGGCCCACTGGTCTAGTGACCCATGGTCTGATCCAACCTCCATTGAGCTCAATTAGAAGGTTCCCAGTGACTCCATTGGGCACTGGATCAGGCCCCAAGAGTGTTGATTGGGAGAAAATGAGTGGGATCCCAAAGGATTTTCTTCCTACCCAAGTCTAGCTTTCTTGTGATATATAGGAGGGCAGATTAGATGATCTGGAGTTCCCTTCTGGTCTTAAACTCTGGGACTCTATGGTTCTTGGTTTCCCTTCCACTAAAAACATCGTAGCACACTCCTGGGGTCTTAAAATTCCACCTTTCCTGCCGGGAGAATCACATGGAACAACACTGAGTTCCTGAAAACCCCCCCGCCACTCTCCCTGCCGCGGGACAGGTTAGGTGTTAGCCTTCAGAGACTGCATGCGTCCCAAGAGGTTCGGTGGTGCTGGTACTATTGTCCATTTTGACCCCACATATCTCTGATTGGTTCACCAGGTTGTTGAACTCCTCTTTAATGCTCTCAACCAGAACCTGGTCCAGTTTGAGCTGAAGCCTGGCGTCGAAGTCATCGCGTACGTCACTCAGTTGACGTTAGGTAAGTGTGGCCTCCCACGTGAGTTGTGCTTCCCCCGTTACTTCTCACAGGAGCAGGGACACAGACCAGCACGCTACTGGCCTATAGATAGATGGACACTGGGGAAAGAGGAGAGTCTCTCAGTCGTTCAGGCTGTGGCAGAGGGAGAGCAGAGGCTGGCAATTGCATCCGAGCTCCATCCCAGAATTTAAGGAGGAGCCCCCACTGTTAGCAAAAGCACCCAACCGAAACTGAGTGCCATTGGCACTGCTGCTTGATACGTGGATTAGCTGAGCTAGGTTCTCTGTTTCCTAATGCATGGTTATGCTCCCCATTACCCGGCCTTCTCCCTCCCCGCACGGGACCCTCCACTAGCCAGTCGGCACTGGAGAAGGGCCAGATCCACACCGTTTGGCTCCAGGTTGGGACTCAAATTGTCGGAGAGTTTGGGGTGCTGCGATGTGGGATCACAGATTCAGGCCCATGTCTAATCAGAACCTCCAAAGAACTTCCCCTTCGTAACGTTTAACCCTCCTCCTTTAACTTGTTTCCTTCCTCAAAGCTTCCCACGATCAGCTGATACCCTCCCAGCCAAGGCGGGGCTAGATCAGCGAAACTCTCCCTCCTTGGCCGGAAGTGCGTTCGCTTAACCCTTGAGGGGGGAGACGGTTTAAAGAAGAGGCATAAAACGTTGGAAGGGGGATGTTCTTCCGAGGTGCCCGACCAGCTTCAGAGCTTGCTTCCACCAGCCCAACCCTCTCCCGTGACTCTAGGTAGCTCAGCTGAAGAAGAGAAAGAGCTGATTAAACCTCGCGTTAGGCAAATGGCTTGGTTAGGCATTTGCTCCATTCCCTGAAGAAACCCCACACTGTGATAAGAAGCTGCTGGGGCTCAAGGAATGGTTCCCTGGTCTTCGTGGTTAGACCCTGAATTTAACCTTCTGCAGGTGGTTCACTGGCCCTTACCTTCCAATCTGACAACAGAGCATCTGCCCACCCTCAGTTCTTGAAGCATCTGAACCATTTACATCGGTCAGGGAAACACTATAGTCCAGTGGATAGAAGAGAGGCCTGGGGTCCTCCTGGGCTGTAATCTTAGCTGTGTCACAGACTCTCTGCACAACCATGGGCAGGTCACCTTGGCCAAAACTTTTGCACCCCTAACTGGACACCCTTCGGGTCTGATTTCCAGAAGCACTCAACACCCACAACTTCAATCATAGCCAATGGGAGTTGGGGTGCTCTGTGCTTCTGAAAATCAGCCCCAAGGTATCTTCAGTTGAGGGCCCAAAATCTGAGACATGCAAAGTCTGCTGCCGCTTTTTAAAATGTGAGAGGTAGTGGCTCCATGCCTCAGTTTACCCAAAAATACCATCATTGTGAGGCTTAGTTAATTAATGCATTAATATCTGTAAAGTGTTTTGAGACACTCAGGTGAAAGATCTTTTATAAGGCCCCGATCCAGAGCCCAGGGAAATCAGAGGGAGCATTTGCAATTACTTCCATGGGCTTTGGATCAAGCCCTTATTGCAAATTTAGAGCTGGGTGAGGATCAAGCCCTTATTGCTAATTAGACGTGGGGGCACTGGGGAGGGGGAGAGAGACCAAGCCACTCAAGAATAGCCCATAGCCTCTGTGGTTAGGGGCACTCGCGTAGGGTGTGAGAGATTCAGGTTCCAGTCCCTGCTCTGCTTGATTCAGACCAGGGACATCAACCTGGGTCTCCCATGCTCTAACAGCTGGAGTCTCTCTCTTTGGCTTTGTCCAGAAATTCCATCCTGGACCTGAGAACCCTTCCCAACGGAAGTTCCATCGAGGCTGATACAGTCACGTTAAAAGTTTAGATTTCGATAAATCATCATTTTCCAACAAGAAAACGTTTCCCCCCAAAATTCCCGGCCGGTTCTATTCTTGCTGTAACCGTCCTATACAGGAAGCTGCTGCTCTTTCAATGAGCACGGAACTCAGGAGAGGGAAATTTCGGCATCTGGCAGAGGAACACGTGCCCTGTGACTGACCCATCTCTACAAATTCGCCCTCATTAAGATTAAGCACTGGCTATCCATCTCCATCTTCACACAACATCATAATGCGTCCCCTCCAATCCTCGGCAGCCCTGCAGCCCACCCTGACGTGGTGCTCTTAGCCAGAGATGAAAGGCCGGAGAGCTTTTAGCTTTTGCTCTTGCTGACCATCCCTTGCAAGTACCTGGCCAGGTCCGACGTGCAATATCTCAATGATCCCATTAAAGGAAATGGGGTTTCTGGTTCCCATTGAGTTTGTCCCACAGAATAATGGGATTCACATTCCTCATTCATGAAACATTCAGAGAGCCAAGAACGAGCTGAGACCATGGCTTGTGACCTCTCTCCCACCTACTGCCTTTGCTCAGGCCATAGGTGGCAGTGGGCAGCCTGACACTGGTTAATTTAAGTCGTTGAGATTGCTTTTATTAGGAAGCAAATTCCTTCTCGGTGGTATAAACGTAAGGCTCCACAACAACAAAAAGCTCCTCTCAGACTGTTCCCTCTGGGGGAGACCCTGATGGTCAGGTGTGGACAGCCAGTTAGAATTAAAGTGTCAAATCTGTACCCAGATCTCCAAGTTCAAGATTCAGTATTTGTTATAAATACTGCAACTGAAAAATTCAGCTCCAGGTGAAGATTCTGGACAGCCTTCCAGCCCCCCACAATCTAGGGCTGTTTGGGTCTGAGCTTTTGCTTCAGGTCCCTCCTTCTACAGTGTTTAGATTCAGGAGCTCCAGCCCTTTTCCAGGAATGAGAGTCTGAACCGAGCTTTCCGCAGGCTGGGTGCTTCCGTGAAAGTCAGTGGGAGTTCTGAGAACAGGATGCTGGCAGCATCAGCCTCTTCGATTGTAAAAATCAGGGCAGGGACCATGAGTGGCTTGGTCGTGTCTACAGTGCAAAGGAGAGTTGTAATAATGAACCCGGATCAAATGTTCTTTGCAGGTCCAGGAAAGTTCAGCTGCTACTTAAAATCATTTGCAAGAAGCTAAGTGCTGGGATTACTGTCAGGAGTTCTCAGTCCCAGTCTTGCGCACTGACCACTAGGCCATGAGAATTCTGCCCCAGACCAGCTGTGGGAGCAGCTACCTACACAAGGCACTACATACATTCCATTATAAACCACCCAACCCATATCAATAGAGGTGGGCCAGCGTTGCAAACTGCTGTGGAATTTGGAAAGCAGCAGGGGGCTGTTTGGTTGGAGGGGTTTTGCTTTGGGCTCATCTCCAGCATAAGCTAACAAAATAACAACATCTCAGCACCAGTTTTTTAGAATCACCCTTCAAAACCTTTATGCCTCTGCTCCAGCCCCAGTGAAAGCTTCAAACGAGACAGCCCGAAGAGTTAACATGGGAGCAGTTAGTTTGTCTGAGCACAGCCTGCTTCTGCCTTGTTATCAGGAGCTGTTACAGGGCAGCGCCAGCTCAAATAGGAGCTTCTCTTTCGAAGGCAGGGGAGTTCATTTGTCTCATAGCAGCTGGCTTTGCTCAAACAGCATGTCCCACGCAGCGGAGATAGGAAAGCAGACGCTGCGATGAGAGAACCAGGTTCGGCTGCCTGGTGCTGTCAAGGCTGATTCCCCACTCTGGCACTTTGAGTGCAGAAGGTGGGGGCCCGCAAGGACTCTAAAAATTAATACTGGCCACTCCAGGCTTGTATTAAACTCCCAAGGTTACAGTTTTTCTCTGACCTTGGCTGGGTAGATGCTGCCACCACCCAAATGCAAAACCCCTTGGAACTCAGGAAGGCGCACTTGGGAATTCCTTCCTGTGGGGTACCCTCAAGCCCTTTCACCGCCCCTCCGGGGAAGAGCTGAGAAAGGAAAACAAAGAAATCAGCTGTTACCACCAGCTAATTAAAAAACATCATGTGCACAAACCTCTTAGGACACCAAAAATCCAATCCTGTTCTTAAAAAAGGTAAATTTGATTAAAAACAAAAAGAAAGAAAATGCATCTGGATCTTAGGCTTTTACTAGATTTAAAAATCCCACTTACAAAAATTAAACATCAAGAATAACCTTCTTGAGGTCCAGCTTAAAGGTTACAAGCAAAACATAAGCATTTGGGTTAGCACAGAGAAGTCCACTAGCCATAAGAAATAAAGAGAAATACACCTAATCACGTCTTCCTACACATTTTCTAATCTACTTGCATATCTGGGTTTCTAAATAAGCAATCTCTAGGTATGATTCTGATGATTTTCACACCTAGCCTTCAGCTTCTCACAGCATAACTGCTGCCCTGTTCCCCTCTTCCCCTGAGAAAAGCAACAGACACAAAGGGAAAGTTTTTTTTCCCAGTTTTAAAAGTTCTAGCCTTCCCATTGGCTCTTTTGGTCAGGTGCCCACTCCCTTCCTTTACCTGTGGACTTTTTAACCCTTTACAGGTAAAGCAAGTAGAGAACAGCTACTAACAGGGATTTTATAGCTAACTGGCTGGCTGGGTGTTCATAAAAGGAAGCTACCCCCACCCCCCTTCATTTATCACAGGTGCCCAGACCCCCCTGGTTACTGACTTCCCAATGTAATTGTCTGCCCTTTCTCTTTGCAGCGCCTCTTGTGGACTCCAGCACCGGGCACAGCAGTTCGGCGATGTTGATGTTGTTGTCTGTGGTCTTTGTCGGCTTGGCTGTTTTTTTAATCTACAAATTTAAAAGGTATGTTGAGAAGCTATCCAGGGAGGCAGCTGTTTCCAAGGAAGCCTGGCAAAGGGATGCTGAAAATCCGGAGTTTAGAGCAGGAGAGCCGCGCTCCTTGGTATGGGGGCTCTAGGATTGAATGACAGAGGGGATTTGGGTCCAGAATCTCCTTTGACCTGTATAGTTCCCTTTTCTTCCGTGGAGCTGTGTCAGTTTCTATCAGCTGCAAATCCAGCCTCTTGGCTTCAGTGCAGCTACCCTGATTTACATCATCTGAGTATGTGATCCACTGCATTCAGTGGTG
The DNA here is from genome assembly GCA_003942145.1 of Platysternon megacephalum. Lineage (NCBI taxonomy): Eukaryota > Metazoa > Chordata > Testudines > Platysternidae > Platysternon > Platysternon megacephalum. Next base: position 5,718,619 of record QXTE01000090.1, read on the forward strand.
CTCCACCTGTTTACCCCAGCTGAGAAACTAGCCCTTGGTTTAGACTGATTTAGGATTCTCAGTAATGTAATTGCCCTCCCCTAGCCAAAAAGATGAAATGTGCTTGTCTGCAAGGGCTGTGACAGACGCTGGACTTGCTGCCACGTTTCCAGTAGGCCAGGCAGTCGAAGATACTGCCAAGTGGACAATGACTTACCCAGGTACAAGGTGCACATACAGTACATCCAAAAGATGGCCGCCCATTAGGATTGCGGACCTGCGGCGTTCTGCTGTGTTTGGGCAGCTGGGACCTAGTGGCGTTCTCTTATCTTAGCGATGATGGACAATGGTTTGCATAACAGGGGGTGGAAGGAGGAAGGATAACCTGAGGTTTTCCCAGCTCAGTTCTGCACTGCTTTGCACTTTGCATTGGCGTTCACACTTACAAAAAGCAAGGGGAAAGCAAGCATCTCCCAAGGGGGTAGCGTTTTACAGCCGCTTTGCACAGGTGGAGGCACAGGAGAATCAGGCCCTTAATATTTGTTTCCCGTTACTGCCTGGTCCCAGGAGATGAGCTTTGTCTCCACGTGTTGCTCACCACAGTTAATCCCTGTTGTCAGCCTGAATGCAATGTAGCCCCTCCCCTGCTGAGTGTTAGCATTAGAATGCAGAAGCCCTCCATTGAGCGGTGTACACATGATGTTGTGGGAGCCAGGGTTAATCACCCTCTGTCACTTCCACATCACGTCCGCCGTGCTCTCAAATCAACAGATGATGGTTTTTTCCACGTAACTCACTGTGAATGCTCATTGGGACCTGAAAAATCAAGCTGTGTCTTGCCTCAGCGCTAGAGATGGGCTTGAACCAGGACCTGACTTTGAACACCCCTCAGTGTAGAGGGCTCGGGGGCTGTTCAAAATCCAAATTCAGCGGATCATTCGGTATCCGTACATATCCTGGAACCTGCCACCATCTCCCACAGCTGTCGTGACCCGACAGGGAGCTTGTCTGTGTCTGACACGCAGAGAACGGATACTTCCATGTTAAGTGCGAAGGTGCCAGAACCAGACTTTAATATAAACACCCCGTTCCCGAGCAGCAGTCAGGACATGCATTGTGTCCATTATACTCTTCTGCCTCAAGTTATCAAAGAAAACTATGGGACAAGTGTGATTGGTTTGCTGAACGGCTGCCTAATGGGGATGCGTCTTAGGCAGATGGAGCTTCTTAGGGTAATCTTTGCATCCAGTAAGGTTCCTGCCATGTTAAATGTGCTGCATACCCAGATCCAGCCCCGCAGCTGTCTGTACTGTACTGGAACTACAGATCGGTTCGGATTTTTTGATTCCAGGCATGAATACGTTTTAACCTTCTAACTCCCAAACCAGAGCCTTTCTCTCTGACTCTTCTTCGGCACCATGTAAGGCTGTGCCTTATAAGGCATTATTGGGTTGTAGACAGCCTGGGGTCTCGAGAGTGGAAAGCAGTCACTCAGAGGGGCCTGGACTATACGCTCCAAATTGAAATCAATATCGTTGTACTTATAAAACAGAAAGGCCGCTCGTTTCTGAGCTTTTTAAATTGAAATTGGCTGGTGCCATTGCCTAAGGGCTTGATCCAAAGCCCACTGAAGTCAATGGGAATCGAGTGCTCTGATCCTACGTCCATTGAAGTGAGTGGGAAAGCTTCCATTGATTTCAGGAGAGTAGGATGAAGCCCTTAGTGCCCAGGTTTTTCCTCTGCTCAGATGCAGCATTTCAGCCTCCTACGCTTGTCAAGTCGATAGCACAAAGCCACTTCGCTGTAACTCTCTGCTCCCGCGTTGTGATGAAATGCAGCTTGCCAATGGCGTGCCGGCCCGGCTCCTGTGTATGGGATGCTATTCCAGGGACAGGAGGCGCAGGGAGATGACACCTCTGCCCTGGAATGTGGGGACCAGAGGCTGGACTTCTATCGAACCTTTCCCTCGGAGTGATGCAACATCCCAAATCTTTCCTCCCCCGCCTGTGGCCCCACATGAGGCTTTCTGATCGAGTTGTGTCTGGGGCTTGGTAAAAGGGGAGTGGGCTAGTAAAGAGGAGTCAGTGCTCGGGGGCTGGAGCACCCATGGGAAAAAAATAGTGGGTGCTCAGCACCCACCTGCCAATCGGCTGTTTGGTGGGTCCCACCGATCAGCTGTTCAGCGGCGGGTGGGAGGCGCTGGGAGGAGGGGGTGGAGCAAGGGCGGGAAACACGCTCAAACCCCAAGCCCACTGCCTCTTTGGCTTAGAAATTAAAGCCTGCAGCAGCTGTCAATGGAGAAATAGGCGTAAAAGTAAACCCTCGTTGTGACGGGTTGGTTCACAGAAACCCACTTGGGAGCCACCAGCTGATGTGCAAAGGCTACCTCTGTTTCTATTCTACCCTGCCAGCTACTGGTGGTTACAGCACTCTGTCTTGCTGAAGCCAGACACACCCATCTGCTCCAGACACAGACCCAGAGTCTGAGCCACCTGTCCCAAAGCTGCAGGGTTTACCTGAGAACAGCTCACAGAAGTCTGCTTGCCCTTAGCACTCAGAGGCCCAATTCCCAATGGGGTCTAAAACCAAATAAATCAGTTTTACCCTGTATAAGCTTTATACAGGGTAAACTCATAACTTGTTCGCCCTCTATAACACTGATAGAGAGATATGCACAGCTGTTTGCTCCCCCAGGTATTAACACATTCTCTGAGTTAATTAATAAGTAGAAAGTGATTTTATTAAATACAGATAGTAGGATTTAAGTGATTCCAAGTAGTAACAGACAGAACAAAGTAAGTTACCCAGCAAAATAAAATAAAATGCGCAAATCTATGTCTAATTGCACTAAATACAGATAAGATCCTCACCAGTTCCAAAATGTTCGCTTTTACAGGCTAATCTTCTTTTAGCCTGGGTCCAGCAATCACTCACACCCCCTGTAGTTTTCAGTTTCCTTCAAGTGTCCTGGGGGGGTGGAGAGGCTTCTCCTTTAGCCAGCTGAAGACAAAATGGAGGGGTCTCCCACGGGTTTAAATAGACTGTCTCTTGTGGGTGGAGACCCCCTCCTCACCCCCTGTAGAATCCAGTCACAAAATGGAGATTCGGAATCACATGGGCAGGTCACATGCCCATGCATGACTCAGGACTGCAGGTAGCAGCCATTACCCACATGCTGCCTTGAACGTCCTCAGGAAGACTTCTAATGTGGATTGGAGTCTTCCAAGCTCTTTTGTCTGTTAAGTGCCCCCTGACTGAACACCTAATTTGCACATTCCTTTCCCAAGAAGTCATCAAATGTTCTAACTGAGGCCACTTAGAAATCAAGCAATTCCACAGCCAATGTTCATAACTTTGAACACACAAATGGTGCCTGCATACAACTAGGGTGAACATAACCAGTAGATCACAACCTTTACATAGATGTATTACATGGCCTATGTAGCAAAACCCTATTCCCGTTATATCATACATACATTTGTGAGCCCCTTTATGGGGTACGCTGTCACACTCGTCTTCCACTTCCTCTGAGCCGTCGGTCCATCGGCAGTGTGTACTTTTATGATTAGCTAGAATCACTGTCTGAATACCAAGCTTCTGCTTAGAGAAGGGGGGAGCATGTGGCTGCATGAATGTTTAATTCTGCAAATGTATAGAAGTGGCACGCCGCTGGCTTCCACGCAGCCTCCTTATTATGAGTCCATAAGTAATAGACTCAGCAGACGCGTTAGAGATCCCTGCTGCAACCTGTTCTCCCAGCCTGGAACCCTGGCTGTGAAAGGAGTGTGTGTATGTGCAGGTCACCCACTACAGGGGTCAGAGAATCATAGGACTGGAAGGGACCTCGAGAGGTCGTCTAGTCCAGTCCCCTGCACTCATGGCAGGACTGAGTATTATCTAGACCATCCCTGACAGGTGTTTGTCCAACCTGCTCTTAAACATCTCCAATGATGGAGATTCCAAACCTCCCTGGGCAATTTATTCCAGTGCTTAACCCCCCTGACAGTTAGGAAGTTTTTTCCTAATGTCCAACCTAAACCTCCCTTGCTGCAATTTAAGCCCATTGCTTCTTGTCCTATCCTCAGAGGTTAAGGGGAATAATTTTTCTCCCTCCTCCTTGTAACAATCTTGTATGTAGGTGAAAACTGTTATCATGGCCCCTCTCAGTCTTCTCTTCTCCAGACTAAACAAGCCCAATTTTTTCAATCTTCCCTCAGAGGTCATGTTTTCTAGACCTTTAATAATTTTTGTTGCTCTTCTCTGGACTTTCTTCAATTTGTCCACATCTTTCCTGAAATGTGGCTCCCAGAACTGGACACAATATTCCAGTTGAGGCCGGATCAGCGCAGATTACTTCTCGTGTCTTGCTTACAACACTCCTGCTAATACATCCCAGAATGATGTTCGCTTTTTTTTTTGCAACAGTGTTACACTGTTGACTCATATTTAGCTTGTGATCCACTATGACCCCCAGATCCCTTTCCGCAGTACTCCTTCCTAGGCAGTCATTTCCCTTTTTTTATGTGTGCAACTGATTGTTCCTTCATAAGTGGAGTACTTTGCATTAGTCCTTATTGAATTTCATCCTATTTACTTCAGACCATTTCTCCAGTTTGTCCAGATCATGTTGAATTTTAATCCTATCCTCCAAAGCACTTGCAACCCCTCCCAGCTTGGTATCGTCGGCAAACTTTATAAATGTACTCTCTATGCCATTATCTAAATCATTGATGAAGATATTGAACAGAACCGGACCCAGAACTGATCCCTGCGGGTCCCCACTCGATATGCCCTTCCAGAATGACTGTGAACCACTGATAACTACTCTCTGGGAACGGTTTTCCAACCAGTTATGCACCCACCTTATAGTAGCTTCATCTAGGTTGCATTTCCCTATTTTATTTATGAGAAGGTCATGTGAGACTGTATCAAAAGCTTTACTAACGTCAAGATATACCACGTCTACCACTTCCCCCCATCCACAAGGCTTGCTTCCCTGTCAAAGAAAGCTACCAGGTTGGTTTGACATGGTTTGTTCTTGACAAATCCATGCTCACTCTTACTTATCACCTTATTATCTTCTAGGTGTTTGCAAACTGATTGCTTCATTATTTGAGCCATTATCTTTCTGGGTACTGAAGTTAAGCTGACTGGTCTGTGATTCCCTGGGTTGTCCTTTTCTTATAGATTGGCACTATATTTCCACTTTTGGGGAACTCTGAGGGCAGATGTGTGATGGGATAATGCAGGGGGGGTGTTTGTGTGTGTGGATCTGTTTTCTCCCTGGTTCCCAGAGGCAGCTGGAGGCTCTGTTCCATGCAGCAGCAGAGAACTCTTTTTCACACGCACACACACACACCGCTCACAATTTAAGACAGTAACTTTCCTACTGCTGCTTCCTTTGAAAACAGAGCTGAGATTCCCTGGAGCTACAGGCTCATCTGGAGTGTTCTGGGCCCTTTGAACCTAACTAGAGTTTTCCTGTTCACTCTCAAACCTTGATTGGACTGTTCAGGCCCCTTTCAGGGTCTGGTTCCCTTCACCCGATGGATAGAGCCTTCTCCTACCCCTTATCCATTGCTGGAGAGTTTTGCACCGTCTTCCTGGTGTACTCTTCCCTTTCACACCTTGCTGGACTTGTTTGCACCCTTACACCTGGTTGGGTCTGTTCTATTCTTCCCCTGCCCTGCCCATTTACCCTGCTTGGTACATTCTTTGTCCATTATTATTGGCAAAAATTCTTGGGTATAGTTGGTGGCTGTTGTTTTATTCTCCAGACCCTAAGCTGTCACTGGTGCTGGTGGTGGGAATCTCTGGCCTGTATTGGTTGGGAAAGCAGCCTCCAGAATACGAATGGAATGTAAGCCATGCAGGGCTGTTTACCTGAGTCTGCAGACAGCCTAAAATAATAGCTCACAGGTGTGAGCCTCCCAGTCATCTCCACAAGGGGTGGACACCAAAGCCTCGTGATGAGCATTGGCCTGTCAGCACTGTTAACTCTTTTGCTGCTGATCAAGGCATGCAGTTTACAATCACAGAACTGCGATGTGTGGACTTTGCTGTAGAATAGAGACGCGTTTTCTACTTTTAAGTGATAGCCTCATGAGCCGAAGCTCACCTTTCCCTGCCAGGTGTTTGGTGAGCCCTTGTCCTTATCAGGGCGTACTCAGGCTGAGCAGAGTGGCTGCACTTAGCAGAGGTTGCTCTTTTTCTCCCAAAAGAGATGGGGAAAGAGAGTGTGTGGGGGTTTGGTCGACACTTGAAAGTTATAGGGCATGTGAAAAAGCCACACTCCTGACTGACCTAGCTCTGGCGCCATGATCCCCAGTGTAGACGCAGCTACGTCGACAGAAGAGTACCACTCGTGGAAACCCTCCTGTTGGTGTAAGCTGCGTCTACTCTGCAGGCTATGCCAAATCTCCATAGTGAAGACATACCCCGAGAGAGAGAGAGAGAGCGTGGGAATACAGGAGGAGAACATGNCTGCGTCTACTCTGCAGGCTATGCCAAATCTCCATAGTGAAGACATACCCCGAGAGAGAGAGAGAGCGTGGGAATACAGGAGGAGAACATTAACACTTTCCACTGCTCCTGAACATGACAAATATATCCTGATGTCTGTTGATAACAAATAAATGTCAAGTTAACATGATAGCACCGGAGATTTGGACCCAGAATCGNCTCCTGAACATGACAAATATATCCTGATGTCTGTTGATAACAAATAAATGTCAAGTTAACATGACAGCACCAGAGATTTGGACCCAGAATCTCACTGGTGTAAATCAGCACAGATCTAGTGAGGTCAATAGGGCCGAGCCAATTTACACCTGAGAGGATCTGACTCATTTTGGCACATTTGGCAGCAAAGAAGTTAACATCCAGAGGTGGCCCTTGACAGAGCCTCCTTTGAAGCCATTGGCTGTTGCTCTGCCTTATGCCTGGAGTGGCACAAATGGGGTCTTTTCAGAGGGGCGGGTTGTCTAAAAGCCAGCTTCCGGGAGGGGACTACACACACTAACAAGCTCTGGGATCCAAACGCTGCTCCTATTGTTCTGAAACGGCCAGCCCTTCTAGGGCTCATCCACTCTTCAGGCAGGTCACTTATTTCTCCATGCTTCCCCGTCCCTCACCTGCAAAAGGGGGATAATAAAACCGTTCTTCTGCCTTTGCCCTGTCTTCTCCATTCTGATTAGTAGCTCTTTGGGACAAGGACCATTTCTTACTATACGTATGTGCAACACCTAGCAATGGCGCTTGGTTGAAGCCTCCAAGTGCTACCAGAATCCAAAGGATGATAATTCATTGGTCAATCACTAAAGAGCCAACACATGCCCCAAACTACGTCGCATCCTGCCAGGTGCTAAACACCCCTGAGAGGTGCGGGGTGCATTTAACTCCTATGGGAATCAGTGGGCGTTTCCTTGGCACCTTGAAGGATCAGGCTCCCTGACTCCAGCATGCTTTCCCTATGCATAGAATAGTTCATAGCCACAGTGTCTTGGTTACCATGCCATGGGGGTTATTCCTGGTTTGGGCAGGGATGGTGTCCCTTAGCCTCTGTTTGCCAGAAGCTGGGAATGAGCGACAGGGAATGGCTCACTTGATGATTCCCTGTTCTGTTAATTCCCTCTGGGGCACCTGGCATTGGCCACTGTCGGAAGACAGGATACCGGCCTAGATGGACCTTTAGACTGACCCAGTATGGCCGTTCTTATGTTCTTATGGTTTAATTGCTCTAATGAGCTCAGTTCTGCAATGCCAAAGGTCACCGCCTGAAAAAGGCCTCTCGCTTTCCTTTCCTGGGCAGGAAAATCCCGTGGGTTAACATCTACGCTCAAGTCCAGCACGACAAGGAACAGGAGATGATCGGTTCCGTCAGCCAAAGCGAAAGTGCCCCCAAGATCGCGCTGAGCGAGTTCACTGACCCTGAGGAGCTAATGGAGAAAGAACTGGATACGCGGGTTATAGGTAAGGCACGACTGCCTCTCGGCAAGCAGTGATCAACCCGGAGAGCACGCTGGTCCTGCAGATCCTGGCAGAATCCAAGTCACCGGGGTTCAGGAAAGCAAATGGACAATGGCCTGGGTAGCAAAGACACCTCAGGGTGTGAATGGGATGGGACACCTCGCTGCGGGGGGTTCGTATTCACATGCACAGAGCTGAACTGATGGCCACATCTTGGGTCAGGAAGAATTTCCCCTCCAGAGCGGGGAGCTTGGGTTATGTTGCACTTTCCTCTGCTCTCGGCCTTTTCCATACTGGGATTCCCCCTTCCCAGCTAGCTGGGACCCCACTGCCATTTAACAATGTGTGATGGCTGGGGGGGAAGGTGTTGTGAGTTTCCCACATGTGTGTGATCTTGACTCCCATGATGTTGGGGTGAAGGATTCAGCCCAAGGCTAGGAACCCTAGAGCAAGCCCAGTTAGGTTCAGGCGGGTTTATCCCATGTGATCAGTTTCCTGCTATTGCAAGAAGTGTGAGGTACGTCCCCCCACTACCCACCGAATTCTCACCCTAGGCTCGGACTGTGTCCTGCTGCACTGGGGCTCATCTGTACCCATTGCCCGTGGGCAAGAGGTGACAGACTGGGCTGATTCCTGAGCTACCCTGACCCTTTTCTCCCTCTTGTCTTCCGCAGGCAGCATCTCGACAGTTGCTAACAGCGAAAGCACAAAGGAAATCCCCAACTGCACTAGTGTTTAATAGCGAGAATCCACTTGGTCTACAGCATTTCTGGCTTTTTATTTGTAATTATTATTATTATTGTTATAATTATTATTATTAAAAAAAGAAAATGATGCATCATTATCATCATTTGGGGGCGGGGCTGGGGAGAGGTGTTTTGTTTACCAGGGCCACATTCATAAACAGCAGGTAGATGCTCAGCATTTGGAAAATGCCCATTGATTAAACATAACGATTGTAGGCCGAGACTACAGGGCTAAGGGATTTGAGTGCCCAGTTTGCGTTAAAATGACTGGGAATTGTGTGTCTAAATCTCCTAGGTGGATCTGAATGCCTCAGCTGAACTGTTGCAGGCAAACGATCCACTTCCCGCCTCCACACCCCGCAGTAAATCAACAGCCTAAGACACGAGAGTTGACTCTGCAACGTGCGGAGTGCCCGCAGCTCCCAGTGACTTGCAGGTCTTAGCTGGATCGGGCCCACTCAATTGACTCTCCTTGTCCTTTGATGGGGAAACAAACCGAGTGACGTTAACCCTTTGGGCTCTGAAGCTGGCGAGCGGGATGCACAAGTTTATGAATGAGGCTCCAACCTGTGCATGTGACTAGCGAGGATACCGATGGCATACTGTAGATAATTCCAGTGTAAATAACTTTTTATTTCTTGGGAAATAATTTAATGTTTAGTAAAAGAAAAGTTTAAAAAAAACAAACAAACCCACCCCCACACAAAGACACCAACCAGCCCACCAAGGACCCCGTGTGAGTTCTTGCGCGACACATGGGTTCTGAATATATTCCAGTTGTCTGTCATATTTAACTCTTTCAGCTCTGTCTGTGTTACACAGTGGTTTTTCTTTTTGCATAACTGGAAGGATTTTTTTTTAGGGGGCGGGGGAGTGATTTTAAGAGGCGGGAACGAGGATTTCATAACACGCTTTAACAATGCGCATTGGTTTTTCACCCCAGTTCTAGAGCTAAGCCACTGCCCGTAGACGTCCAGTGCAGAATCTGGTGGGTAGAGAACATGACGGAAGTGAGGAGAAAGGATCTTGGTCTCAATGATGGGCAAACCTCAAAGTAGTTGGGTTTGAACAGACTTCCGAAAGCCGGGCCTGATCCTACAACCCCTGTTCGCAATGGGCCAGATTCTGATATCCTTATTCGCACTGAGGAGTACCTTTGAGTAGTCGCTCTGGAGTCGTGCTCCGGAGGAAAGAGCACTTCCGTGTGAGTAAAGGTATCGGAAAGTGGCCTGACGCAACACTGCGTGTAATTACGGACTGGTTGGGGGAATAAGGGTTGCAGGCTCAAGCCGGGTGCAAAGCTGAATCTACATTTTCTCCAAACCTCTTGAGTCTGCAAAACTGAGCTGGGGTTCTCCTAGAAAGAGGCTTCCTTACCTGGCTTCCAGGACAGCTGCTTGCAGGCCTGGCTGGAAATGCTGCATGAACAACTTTTGATGGTTGGTGCTGCCTGGTCAAAACATGGCATGAGGAAAGGCAGCATGAAAACGGGATCAGAGGATGGGAAGTTCTCTGCAGGGTTTAGAGACTTCTGAGCTCTTCAGTTCCGGTTCCGAACTGGGAGAGCGTTCCGAGCAGGAGGAGATGGGGAAGATTCTAAAAATTAGCCCAGTCCTGCCAGGGCCCAAAGGGAGTGGAGGAGAGTGCCTGGTTGGGGCACCTTTAGGAGACGCTCAGCCTCTTGCAGGATTATAGAAAGCAGAGATGGACTCTAAGTCAACTCCAGCTCCAAGATTCCCTGAAGTTTGGGGTGTTTGGATACAGCATTCCAGTTCGTCTCCAACGTACCCGCAGAGCTGAGCAGGAGGCTAAGATTTAAAGCACACTGGAAGTGTTACTAGCGTCACATGCCTGGGGCTCTGTTCATCAGATGAAAGGTGGTTCAAAGATCTTTATGGGGAGAAAGGCTGGGAAGATCCTCGTGCAAAGAAAAAAGCAGCTGCTATTTCAAGATTCAATCAAACCAGGCAAATTTAGGGAAATGGCATTGTGTGAAACGTTAAAGCAAACCAACCTCAAACCTCCCATTCTAATCCGCCACTTAACACGCTTGAGGTCCTTTCCATCGGTTTAAAAATAATTTCTCTCACCCCGTCACTTCTGCTCTAGTTCCTGATACAAACAGGAGACTGATGGCTGTGCTTTCCTCTCTGACCTTGTGTTTCCATCCATCACATGTGCATACACTGGTTCTGTGACGGTATCCTGCGACTGAAACCCCAAAGTGTTTTACAGTAATGGGCCAATCTGCTGATAATACTGTCACAGCAGGGCCATTATTTTCAAATAGCGGTGTGTGTTTTGTGTACCATTTGCCCTACCCAGAATTTTGGCGGAGCTTTTGTGAGCGGCTGAGCAGAGAAATGGCACTTGTTTCCTGCCAAACCATTGTACCAAATGATTTTCACTTTGAACATTTTCAGAGAATTTTACAGGGTTTTTTTCCCCAGTGAAATGAATTTTTTCATTTGGAATTGATTCAGTACAAAAAAAAATGCATGGGGGGTTCCTACCCCCCCTTCACCTTTTCCTGCCTTTTCCCCCTGCACATTGGGACGGCGGGGAATCGTGAGAAGGGAGGGGAACCCACAAAAAATGAGTAGTTTTGGTATTGGGGAGAGCTGGAAAATAGGACCATTTTTGAATGATGCAAAGATTTGGCACCAAAAACGCTGTATCGGTCACAAAGCCGGGTTTGTGTTGAGGGAACGTTTCAAGCATCTCTAATCCTGAGCAAACCTCAGCTTCCGTGGGAATTAGTAGGAACCGGGGGTTTGATTCAGAGCTTCCTGAAACCAATGGGAGTTTCTCCATGGACTTCAATGAGCTTTGGATCAGGCCCTGAGACCGCATGCTCACGCGCTCCCTCTCTTCGCATCCATCACCCAGTCGCTGGGAGGTGTAGGTCTCCGCTTGGGTAGCCATGCACACGCTAGCTCTGCTCAAGCTAGCTCCTAAATATAGCAGCGTGGGCACAGCAGGGTGGCGTGGCAGCTCAGGCTAGCCACCCAAATCTCGCCCAGATGTCAGAGCTAGCACATCTGGGGATTCACCTCCTAGCTGGGGGGTAGTTATAGCCTTAGAGGGGCTTGGCCCCCCCCTCGCAGGATTGGGCCCTCGGTTCAGCCCGTCCCACGTGCTTTTTATTAAAATAATAGAACGACAGGCAAAGCGCACTGAGCTATTTGAAGCCCTGTGGCCCAGCGGGGCCATAATGCTGGCTGGAACTAGCAGCTCCATACCACCCTCCCTCACAGCTGCTGCGGAAGGGGGTGTGGCTGCGATAAGGGGCGTGTACTCTGGTAATCCCTGGTTGCAGCCACCATCAGTTAAGCAGCCCTGAGGTAGCTCTAAATTGCTCCCAGAGCCCAACCAGCTGTTGCTTAGTCCTGGGGACCGGGGAAGTGGAAAGGTGGCACAAATCTTCATGCTTCCCTTTGGCGCCTGCCTGTATCACCCTTGAGGAGCAAGGTCAGAAACTCTGGTTTCTTTTGAAGAGTTTAAAAAAAAAATCCCTCCTTTTATGTTGTAAGGATTAAATGGGGCAGACAATTGCAATACTTCTATTAAACACGGTAATACAAATGCATGTCATATATATATACATATATATAAATACTGTTCTTGGTTTTCTTGTTCCATTTGAATATTTCTACTGTAAAAAAGGCAGTGGTTTTGAAATTGTTGAAAATAAATGTATTTTTGTACATCAGCGCTACCCACGGCTGCTCTTTCTGTCCTCGTCCTTGTCATTCACCAGCGCAGCCCTGGCTGCTTCTGCTCTTATCCCTCTGCTGAGCCTCCGTAGGGTTTGCTTGCCCTAGAACAGAGTTTCTAAATGGGTCAGTCGTCACCCCTGCAAGGGGGCGAGTTATGAGGCATTGAAAATGTCATTGCACTCCAAAGCAAAGAAAAAAATGTAGCCCGTAGCCGCAGCGTCTCACCTATCCATTTGGGTGCAATTCTTAGTTTTTGGTTGAATGGCACCATATTGGAATGAGGCCCCTTTATATGCATCTGACTTGTTAACCGTAACATCAGCAGTGTACTAGCGTGGCATGTAAAGCCACATGGGGGCAGTGCTGTGTGTCCCCCTTGGGAGAAGAGGCCTTTAAATTAGTTAGGGTGGAAAAATATGAAGTTTAAAAAAAAAGTATCCTTCCCACGGTGGGGCAAGGAACCAGGTCAGAACGCCACCCAAAAACACCCCTCCTCGCCAATTACTGATCTGCTTAATAGCCCACTCTGGGGGCCGGGCAGCTAACTTTTGTCCCCAGTGGTGCCGAATCTTGGCTGTTGCTATTTACCTTCCGTACTTCTGCTGCTATACTGTTAGCAGTGCTTTATTAAGCTACCGCAACATACTGCCCCGACTGCCCCGACAAAGGCTCTTCGTGGTATCCTGTCTGTGCCGTTGGTAAAGGTGATTGAAAAATTGGAAATGACGCATTTGCCCTTTGGAAAATGGTGCTGGGTTACCATCAAATTAGAAAGATTAATTTCTAATACCGAGTCCTGCTTCAGTGCAGGGGGCTGGACTAGATGACCTATCATGGTCCCTTACAGGCCTCCATTTCTACGATTCTACGGTTCATCTACTTGGCCATTGGGAAAAAGCAAAATGAAATGTTTTGTTTGGGGGTGACCCAAATCAACTTAATGTTAATCTCTGCCTTATGGGTGCCTCCTGGGAGTTGTGGTTTCCACTCCCATGAGCCACTACAGCGGCTCGGCCACAAACTGAGACCACAGTGCATCATGGGAGATAGTCCGGCTAGAGAACAGGGCCCATAGCGGGGAGGTGGGGGAAGAGACCCAGAAATACAACGCTCATCAGGCAGCCCGGCTGCTCAAACAGAGCTATTGATGTGGACCGTAAATCTTTTGAATGTCCCAAACTCAAATTGTTGAGAACTTTTAGTTTTGTGAAAAGTTTCGATATTTCAAATTTCATCCCAATTTGGGACAAAACCAAAGATCCAAACAGTTCCTGTGTAATAGAAATGCCGTGTGTTGGTCACTTCCAGGTGCCTCATTGATTTGGAAAAGGTGGAACCCACAGATCCGCCATCCAGTTCACCATCTGCCTTTCAAACCAGAAGGACTCTGGTTATTAAGCACTATCAAAGCCCCATTCCACTGCTGACATATTATTGTAATACAGCATCTGAGTGCTATTCTCCTGTCATGTATCATGGTACTACATCAGCAGACTGGCAGCTGACAAGCACCCAAGTTCTAGTGATGGATCGCAGCTGTGAAGTTTTCCAGCGCTGCTTTACCTTTAAGGAGAGAGGTTAGTTTGGCAGGTGGAACACAAAGAAGGCAGCGCTGGAGAGCTGCCATTGAGCTTTCAAAACCTTTAAATCTAGCTTATGTACGAGGTTGGCTCTGGTGTTATAATTAACAGGGCTGCCGATGTTTCCATCAGAAACCCGTGGAAGGGAGTTAGCCCTTCACTCAAGCTTATTCAGCTGCTATTTGGCACACAACTGTAGGTGCAGTGTTTATATGCGAGAGGCAGAAAAAGTGCTCCTCTGAGATTTGCCAGTGTCCATTACAATCCTGCCCAAATTCAGATGCTTCATTGTGTGTAGGGCCAGCTACATTTTGAAAATGAACATGTGTAGGAGCCTATCAGGGAGGGGAAGGGGCAGGGTGTTGGCAGGGGGGGAAGAGGGTTGTCCTTAGTAAACACAAAAGGGTCTGATTCGCTGCTTGCTTATGCCAGTTGTACTTGTGCAACTTCAGGGAAAGTTACTCCTGATTTACACCAGCATGAGTGCCCCTGAGAGTAGTTTACATTCCCACTTCAAGGCAAGACTCACTCCCCTTTAGTGCTAGTTGGGCATGGCAAGGCGTTGTAGGGGCAACATTTAGAGCAGTTTGTAACCAAACAAACACAATTCAATAAAAACCAGGGCGAGGGGGAAGGACGGAGGTGGCTGGTTATGAAAAAGACTAGAAACATTTTCACGTCCCATCCTTTTTAAACTGTCATGATCAATCTGTGTTGGCCACAGAAACCACAACTGCAACCTGTTCAGGCAACCCTGGAACCAGAAAGCGAAATTGCTTCGCAACCAAAACGTGACACGGCCCAGGTGTAGTGGACACATGCATGCAGCGCAAAAGGCACAACGTGCTGTGACTCACCAGCATGCCCGGTGAAAAGGAAACGAGCACTTTATCATTAGCAATTACTCAAGTTGCGGCAGGACCTTGAGGGCCCCATTTTACTGGCTACTTCACCCACAGCATGGAAAGCCTTTCCCAGCCCCAGAGCCTCACTGACCCAATACTATTCCCTTCCCTTGCAATGAGCCTGGGTCGTGCTAGGAATACAGGTGAGGCCACTTTTTAACGATCTGATTCTTTACCTTGACAGTGTCTCTATAACTGACGGTCTACTGGTTCCAACAGCTCTGAACCCTATTCGAAGATGTTGCGGGACTTTCGTCATCTTCGCTTCCCTTCCTTGACTATGGGCCAAATTCCTGCTCTGATCATCACTTCTCCCCTCCCACCACTTTGGGATTTAATGCAGGATTTGTCCCGATATTTAAAAAAAATAATGAACAGGATGCAACCTCCCTCTGCCCCGCGATAGTCACTGGAATCCACTAACGCAAAGCTAGCCAGGGTTAAATCTGCTGGCCTCCTTCAAGTTCCATAGGCATTGCAGCATATAGGGCATGGGGGCTCCCCCTCACCCAGCACAACTTCGGGGTGAGTTCAGGGGCAATGGGCATTTATGTCAGTCTCTGAGTGTTAATAGATGTGGGGATGGAGCTGAGAATGTATCTCAAGAGGCTCTTTCAGTGAGCAACAGGTTAAATAACCACAGGGACTAATCCAATTAGGGCTGAGTGGACTGGTTTGGATGAAATAGGAACTGCACTTTTTCCCGCTGACCCCGGGACTTGGGGATGGTCGCTCATGGCTGGTGCTGCGTTTGTCTTTAAGCATAGGGTTTGTTTCATTCCATGCAAGCAGAGCCGGTGTATGGGACGTTACCTGATCAGTTGGTAAAGAGCCAACAGTATAATAACCCACGTAGTCTCACCAGTGAGATCCTCCTTTTTCTCTCATAGTATGGCCTAGTGAATATAGCACTGGATTGGGACCCGGGGGTGTGGGGGGGAAATCCTGTTCCTAGCTCTGTTACTGTGGCGCTGGGTGACCTTGGGCAACTACCCTGAGCCTCAGTGTCCCCATCTGTAAAATGGGGATTAATGTTACTCACCGGCTTGGCACTCTATGGATGACACACGCTGGATAAAGCGAACGAGCGCAGTAGTAGTATAATACCACTGACTAGCAGGGAGCATGCGCGATGGCTTCACGCATACAAATTGTGCATTGAAAGAGAAAAAGCCAGTAGGTGGCCCTCATGACTACACAGCGCACGTAGCCTGTGGGTGCCATGCCCTGCAAATGGCCGTACAGTACATCCCAGCCTTGAGCAAGAGCGTGGGGCTAAGCCAGCCGAGAGACTGACGCCTAGACCAGGGCCGTGCGCACGGTGCAGTCGGCTGGCTCGGAATGCCTTGTGAGGCAGGACTAACAGGCCCATGATGGCGGGGGTACATGTTACCCTTGGCGCGTGAGGCGGATTTCCCTTTTCTTCTGGTTCTTACATAGGGGATGGGCTTCCCCCTCAGGCAGCAGACTAGGGGTCACTGGGCTGCCGCCCGAGGACATAGATGCCTCAGGGCTAGACCTGCAGTTCGCAGCTCCATTGACGGCGATGGCCCTATGCCTGTTGACACCAGCTGAGAAGCGGATGTGTGGCCTATGCTCCCGTTATCAAAATGTAACGGTTCTATTTCTTGGGGAGGGGGAGCCGCTTCCCCCTCCACCTTCCGAGTCATTAAAGTGCCGCTTGCATTTTTGTAGCCTATGAATACCAGCTAATTACACGCGCGCAGGGGGGATGTGGCTAACTGGGCCCCATTGTTGGCTGGCGTGACACAAATCTTGCAGCAAGTCACTGCATTTGGGACTGCAACGTGCTGCCCTGCCAGAGGGAGCGAACGCAGCACACGGAGCCAAATCGGTCAGTGCCAGGTGCCTCATTAGCACCATGTTACAGCCAGCCCTGGCCCTACACACCCATTGGCTTCCTGAGACATGGGGTTGGGTTCGAGGTTTAGTTAAATGCTCATAGCCAGGATCAGTGGAGGTTGCTTTTGTAACTTAGGCTCAAAATCCTTAAAGGTATTTAGCCAGCTACGTCCGGGTGATTTCAGTGGGAGTTAGGCACCAAAATCCCTTTAAGGGGCCAGGCCTCGGGGCTTCTTTGTCCCGTATCTTTTTCAGCGCACATTGCACACAACCAATTAACCCTTTGTGCACCCTACAGGGGGCAAGGTAAACTCCCCTGGGAATAATACAACTCATCCTAAATTGTATTCGTCCCAGTTTTAAGGGTAGGGAGTCTGACACGCAGCGTTACAATCTGTATAGCAACAGCTTAACTCCTCCAGTGCAGATTTTTAATTGCAGTCAGAATCAGCCATTAACGCCTAGGTCCTCACAGGTCTATCGGGACTAAACGGCTACTGAAATCAATGGGAGTTAGGAGCCTAAATACCTCTGAGGTGCTGGGCTTAAGTGATTAGCCCAAAGTGCCAGCATTAAAATGTAGGAGCCTGAGCAGCTTGTCAGTGGCTGACTCTGGCTTGTGGGCTCAGATCACTGGCGTGCCACCTCCCTCTCTACATACTGCTCATCAGCCCTTTAACTTCTGTCCTAGCATGCTGGAACCTAGCTAACACTGCAGTCCGCATGGCGGTGGATGTGTGGGCCAGGATCCAGATAGGGCGGGGTTTGGAACTGAGGCCAAGCCAGGGCTCGGATTTGGCTTAGCCGTTCTGGTATTATCCTGGCTCTCGTTTTTAATCAGAATTAATGACTGCTCAGGAACAGCAGCTAGCACGGTTATTAAGGCTTGACAGCTGGTCAGCCAGTCAGATCGCTTAATTGGTTTCTTGCTCCCTCACCTTCCAAAGCTGGGCAGAGTCGTGACATGCAAAGAAGCACAAAAGGCGAAGGGGTTTGGGTCAAACCACCAGCAAGGAGTTTGAGTAGTTATCTGAACGGCTCCATCTGGGCCAGAACGCAGGTTGTCTTGGAAGGTTTCCGGCACTGCAGAGTCCTCAGGAAGCAGGATGGGCTAGTGGCCAGGACACTGGCAATAGAACCCAGCTTTGCCACTTGGGCAAGTCACCGCTCTGTGCCTCAGTTTCTCCTCCTAGCCTGTTTATATAACACATCAGCTGTTCGGGGGCAGGGACAAGTGGCTCCCGGAAGCAGCGGCATGACCCCCCTCTAGCTCCTACATGTAGGGGCAGCCAGGGGGCTCCGCTCTGCACATTGCCCCCGCCCCAAGCGCCACCCTTGCAACTCCCATTGGCCGGGAACCGCAGCCAATGGGAGCTGCAGGAGCGGTGCCTGCGGATGGGGCAGCATGCAGAGCCACCTGGCCGCACCTCCGCGTAGGAGTCGGAGAAGGGACATGCTGCTGCTTCCGGGAGCCGCTTGAGGTAAACGCCGCCCGGAGCCTGCACCCCTGAGCCTCCACCCAAACCTCTGCCCCATCCCTGATCCCCCTCGTGCCCTCTGAACCCCTCGGTCCCATCCCAGAGCACCCTCCTACACCCCAAACCTCTCATCCCCAGCCCCACAGCCTGCACCCCCAGCCAGAGCCTGCACCCCTACCCGCACTCCAACCCCCTGCCTCAGCCCAGAGCCCCCTCCCGCACCCTGAACTCCTCATTTCTGGCCCCACTCTGGAGCCCGCACCCCCTAGCCGGAGCCCTCACTGCCTCCCACACCCCAACCCCCAATTTCGTGAGCATTCATGGCCCGCCATACAAGTTCTAGTCCCAGATGTGGCCCTCAGCCCAAAAAGTTTGCCCACCCCTGCTCTACAGCCTTAGCTAAGAGCCAGTTGGTGTTCAGCTCATGCAGTAGAGGCTCATGCACTAAGCCTCAGACACCCCAGGTTTGATCCTCCTCCCTAATGACTGGGGGTTGTTGTCAGATGCTACCGGTGGGGTGCTCTGCTTTCTCCTATGTTGATATCACTCGGCTGCGTGCGTGTGTTCCCTCTGTGTGCTGCCCCAGCTCTGCGCAGATCGCTGACCCAGCAGACCCGAAGAGAACCCCCAATAACCACAGAGTCTAGTAAGACGCAAAGTCACGTCGACTAGGTTTATTGCGACCTTGGACACAATTGCAGTTCCCCGTAGATTACTTAGTCTACCGGGCATACTACGAGAAAATGCCTCTTGGCAATGGACCCGGCTCAGTGGCGGGACTTTCCACTGCCCCCGCGGCCGGACAAAGACACCACCCCAGGGATACATTTTTATACACAGGTACAAACAAGTTACACATCACTCTTGATGTATTGAGGTGCAACCCCTCTACGTAGCAAGGTACAACCCCTCTACGTAGCAAGGTGCCGCCTCTCACCTTGTACATGTTGGTTCGAGCAAAACAACTTTATTAATTATTTTACCCTTTTGCCCCTGTTATTGGGATGGGTCGGCCTGTTCCATGTTATCTGTGTGGAGTGTACAAGTATGAGAATGTTCTGATATCTGGTGTCCAGTACCTTTTAGGTATGTATCTTTTTGCAGCATCAGCCCTTTCCTTGCCAGCTTCTGTGAGCAGGGCCTGCCTCTGGCTTACAGCTTAACTTTGCTTTATGTTAGCAAAGTCTTGACCATTACTTTAGTTCAGGCCTCAGGCCTCATACTGGGCCTTTATTAGGGCCTTCACTTACTACAGGGGTCTGTCGGTGTTACACTAGCACCCCAGGGCCCTCATCCTTGCTCTGAGCCTGCATGCACTACGCTAACCTTACTCAGTGCAAATTCACACTTACCCTAGCCCAGAACTTTGCCATTTCAGACCTTGCAATGGCTCTGTTGTTTTGGTGGCAAAGAGAAAAACATCGTTCTAGCCGCAGAAACTCCTTATTTCGACCCCGCCTCCAATTCCACCGCCCAGGGAAACAGCTGAATTTTTGGCAGGGGTGTAAATGTCGTGGCCTGCCCGTAACTCGACAAGTTTTCTCATGCCCCGATCAGATGCTTGGAACAGCCATTCACAACTGTATGGGCCCTTCATCTACTTTCAGGGACCCCTAGTCTTGGGGAGAGAAGCAATAGCAGGGTCTCATATAGACTTATACATGCAAGATGCTCAGCAGTGTAGGCAGAGGTGGGAGTCGATGCTGCTTTAAAGTATTCAGCACAGCTAGCCCAAAAGCCCCACCCCCTCACATTCACCTGTAACTTGCAATGCGGCTTTGCTGAAGTGTTAGGAATGCAACCAAAGAATTCTTGCTTTTCAACATTTTTTTCAGCCGCCGTCTGTGCCGTGACAGGGCCCGGATTGCTAGTTTATGTTTACTCCTTCTGCTGCCCTGCCACCGCCTCACTTCGTCTTTCAGTCTCGATTAAGGGGAACATGACCATTGTGGACTAGTAAATTAGCCAATTAAAATCCATGTCTCTTTGCTTCGCTTTTTCAGGCAGCTAGAAGGCTTCGCAATCACCCTCTTCTCATCTTGTGCTTTTTTATCTGGTGCGTGGCATGAAATAGAGCTCAAGGGAATGGCCATGTAATTGTGACGGGCTTGTTCTGTCTCGCTTTTAAACAGACACACACCGCTCCCTAAATGATGCCGGCTTGTTCAGTCACTGCTCACCTGATGACCTGGACAGGGCTTGCCAACCCTCCGGGCTTGTCCTGGAGTCTCTGGGAATGAAAGACGATGTCATGGGCTGACACCTCCAGGAATACGTCCACCCAAAATAGGCAACCCTAGACCTGAACGGGATGGAGATAGAAGAACTCAGTCAGTTGCACTGTCATCCTCGAGTGCTGATCCTCCTGGGGGCATGTCCCACCAGGAGTTTGCTTCAGCCTGTGTGCTGATGGGGTAGAGCAGCTAGAAAAGCCCTCGATGTATGTGCCCTGCTCTGCCTGCCTCTGGTGCAAATGAGAGCAGAACCCAGCCCAGAGAGCTTAAGGTACAAAGTTGCAAGCGTGGCCATTGCATTTGGCGCCCAACTTGAGAGACAACCCTTGGCCTGAGTGTCAGGGGTGCTGGGGGGTCCACTGAGAACCCCAATACTCTGACTTGTCTCCCTCTCTGTATTTCTAAAGCCCCCCCCCCCCCCAAGGCTCTAAGACAATCGCCAGCCAGGTGCCAATTGCTACACCCACCTGCACCAGTGGAATGCTGTTATCTCTGGCGTCCCCGCTCCCAACCAACGGTTGCTCTGCTGCTACTTCTCTGGTGCTGGGCCTGCCACCTCCTTTTAGTTATGCAATCCCGTTTCCAGAGCGATCCCACCCCGCTGAATAGCACCTGTGGAGCCTGACCCCATCCGGCTAGTGCGCACGTTCGAAGGAGCGAGTTTCATACCCAAACTTGTTGTCAGCCCTTATGCAATAACCGTAGTAATCTGTGCTCTTCACACACGCCTGTGGCTGTAGGCCGGGGGGTGTTTGGGGCCAGGTAGAGCTGTTGAGCGGATGTAGCATGATCATAAGAGGCTCACTGAGTGGTGGGCCAGTTTTCCTTCCTAATTATCCTGTCTTGCAGCTGCCTCAGCTGGACAACCAGTGAATTCCTGAGCCAACACCACCCGCTCCTTTCACTGAAGCGCTAACTACTCGCTGTGCCCTTCCTAACGGCTCACAGCTCTATTATGGATGGGTTGGGTTCTCCCCTGCTGTGCCTGCACCGTTCATTAAAAGGGCGGGTGGGATGGGGGATAAATTGATCTCGGTCAGGGGCACAGTTCTGCTTGACACGTTGCTCATTTTTGACAGTCAACCTCAGATCCTTCCCGCTTTAGGAGAACGCAGCCGCTGCTCACCAGGCCTCCCGTGACAGTAACAGAGAGACGCCAGCCAGTATGTGCATCACAAGATAAGCTCCCTCTGCTGTGCTTGTGCTGCTAAATTGGAAACCTCCCAGGGAGATTGGATGGCTTAATCAGTTGGCAATGAGGTATAATACTTGGTCCTGCCATGAGTGCAGGGGACTGGACTAGATGGCCTCTCGAGGTCCCTTAATATATGGAGATATACCTATCTCATAGAGCTAGAAGGGACCCTGAAAGGTCATCGAGTCCAGCCCCCTGCCTTCACTAGCAGGACCAATTTCACCCCCGATACCTAAGTGGCCCCCTCAAGGATTGAACTCACAACCTTGGGTTTAGCAAGCCAATGCTCAAACCACTGAGCTATCCCTCCGCCCTTCCAGTCCTATGATTCTACGATATTCACCTTTTACCTCCAGACCTGCGCGTGCGTCCCAGATCAGTTGAGACCGAACGTCCTCACTCTCTGAAACAGTTTGCGGAGTCTGTGTGAACGATGTTGCTTGTCTCTCTCCAGTTCATTTTGGACATGCGCTTCCACCCTGCTTCTCCATTGCCCTGCACCGGGTGGAAGCCTTAATGCCAGAGCAGAATGGTAACCTTTTCTACCCTCTTTACATTTACTTTAGGCCATCCTCACGCCTGAAGGTGTGATGTCACTTCCCTGGAGCCTCCTATGCAAAATGCATTTCCCCAGCTTTGGGTTGGAGTCTTTTGATTTAAATGAGTGGCTTTCACCTCCAGGGGCTAACTTCAACCACCAGAACATTTGTAGCAAACCATCTTGTACTCAGCCAGTGTTTATCTGTGTTCCCATTGGGTCACTTCAGCCCATTTCTACTGCTGGTCATTTTCTGCTTAATCTATCAGGCCCCATAATCCTGCTGCCCTCCCAAGCCACCCAAGTTAGAGAAAGAGGAGATTTATCAGGGCGAGAGAGGGATTTGAATCAACATGCCTGAGCTTTAGGGAAGTGCAGAGCCTGAACAATGTGGCTATGATGTTGGTTTTGACCAGGAAAAGTGCTGGCATCTAGATGGCGCTGAGCTAACGTGCTAGTTAAGCCGGACCTAAACTCAACCTTTTTCTAGTGTAGCTGCACCTCATGGCGGTGGAATCTCCATCCTCAGAGGTTTTTAAGGCCCGGCTTGACAAAGCCCTGGCTGGGGTGAGTTAGTTGGTGTTGGTCCTGCTTTGAGCAGGGGATTGGACTAGATCAGTGGTCCCCAACCTTTTTCGTCTGGTGGGCGCCAGACGACGAGCCATGGAGGACCGTGGCGGCGGATGAGCATCTGCTGAAATGCCACCAAAATTCGGCGGCATTTCGGCGGCGACGCCTCTGGATGACGCCGCTTGTCGGCGGCAAGCAGCGTCATCCAGAGGGGTCGCCGCCGAATGCTCGTCCGCCGGCCAATATGCGGGTGCAATAGGCGGGCGCCATGGCACCTGCGGTCACCGCGTTGGGGACCCCTGGACTAGATGATCTCCTGAGGCCTCTTCCAACCCTAATCTCCTATGATTCCATGGTGGGTTTGTGCCTAAGAAGCGGTGAGCTCAACACTGAGATATCTGCTGTTACCCTGCATCTCCACTGGGAAAAAGGCTGAGTTTAGGTCAAGCCGAAGGAGCATGTGTTATCTCTGCCAGCACTTCCTTCTACCACTTTTCCTAAGCAAAGATCCTCAGGGGAGTTCTCTAGGACAGTATTTTAGCTAATTTTTTTTTTAAATGGCTTATGCTACTGAGCTTCCGCCACATTCCTGGCAACACGTTGCCATAGCAACAGAGCTCAGCTTTTCCTGATTTCCAGCCTAAAAAAAAAAAATCCCTTTGCTCCACCTCACTCTTTTCTTCCTTGCGCCACCCTAAGCCATGGCTCTGCCTTCTACCTGTTTCATTTATTCCAATGTACCTTGAAAATGCAGCCACTTCCCTTGGTTGCACTTTTAGGCTGAAATTCACCTTTTATATTCCATTTCTGGAATGTGTTTGCGTTTGGCTGTGGCCTAGAGATAAAATCCACCCTTGGTGATTTTACAGGACAGGAGGGGAGACACTACATGTTACTGGAACACAGAGAACGGTCATATTTTGTAACCCAGCAGCACTGAATCAGAGTATTCAGAGATTTTATGGCCAGAAGGGACCATTAGATCCCCAGTCTGACCTCCTGTGAAACACAGGCTAGAGATTTCAGAGTGGTAGCCGTGTTAGTCTGTATCAGCAAAAAGAACGAGGAGTACTTGTGACACCTTAGAGACTAACACATTTATTTGAGCATAAGCTTTCATGGGCTAAAACCCACTTCATCAGATGCATGCAGTGGAAGATATAGTAGGAAAATATTTATACACAGAGAACATGAAAAATGGGTGTTGCCATACCAACTATAACAAGAGTAATCAATGAAGGTGGGCTATTATCAGCAGGAGAAAAAAAACTTTTGTAATGATAATCAGGATGGCCCATTTCCAACAGTTGACAAGAAGGTGTGAGTAACAGTAGGGGAAAAATTAGCATGGGGAAATAGGTTTTACTTTGTGTTATGACCCATCCACTCCCAGTCTTTATTCAAGTCTAATTTAATGGTGTCCAGTTTGCAAATTAATTCCAATTAGAGAATGTCATGTAGTTGCCCCTGCATTGAGCCCAGCAACTTGTGTTTTGGCTAAAGCCTGTCTTCTAGATGGGCATCCAGCCTTGAGCTGAAGCCGTCACCAGATGGAGAACCCACCACTTCCTGTCTTAGCGTGTCCCAATGGGTAATCACCCTCACTGTTAAAAAAAACCCAGTGTGTCTTATTTCTTATTTGAATTTGTCCGGCTTTAACATTATCCATGATACCAGTATCTACCACTGTCCTCTTAAGGTGACTCTCCCCATACTAGGTGGGCTGATAAACATGTCTCCACATCATTTAATCAAGCATGTCAATTTCAGCCTCCTGCCTATGCTTCTGCAACATGTCTCCCCACGCCCTGCATTTTAATATTTCAGGGATCTCATTTAATTCAGTCTCTCTCTCCCTCCCTCGGGAAACAAACACAACCTGATGTTTACACCTGTTTCTTTTGTTGCCTCTCTTTAGCGAGCACCCATACCAATCACTTTTACAAGGACAGAATTAGGAATGAAATTGCGATGGAGATAGACGCTCCCCATACAGATTCATTTTTTATTTAGTGAGGAATGCCTTGCAGCTAAATGTAACAATTCTTCTCGGATGAATCCCTCATTTTCTTTATAACAAGTCACACAGACAGGCTGAGGGTTTTGTGAGCTGGCCCCTCATTAGCAGTGTTGTTATCACACCAGTGTTGAGGAGTTTTGGGGGAAGTTTTGTTTTTTAATAGGTTTCTTGTATTTGGACTGCAACACCCTTCACAAAATATACATATATATATATATACTTTACCCCGCTTTTCTTTAAGGAAAAAAAATGAAGAATACGACAGGGATTAGAATGAGAAAGGATCTGAAATCATTTTGACTGAGAGGAAAGGAATATTTGTACATTATTCATCGGACTCTGGGTTATTCATCAAAAGTTTCATTCTTCAGCTAAAGTCTTTTCCTTATCTTAAAGCCACTGACATGAATATATATCACCAAGTTAAAAAGATTGAATTACACTTCTCCCGCTGCTGCTAAGATTCATGGCCGCTCAAAGCCCCGTCTTGTCCCTAGGTGTACTGAACCAGTGCATTTTATGATTTTCGGAGAACATCCCTAACAGGGTTTGTCTCTTCATTGTGATATGGAGATGATTGAAAATGTGCTGCTGTATCACTTGATAAAAGACCTTTGCCGAAAAGAGAGAGCAGCTTTGTCATTTGAGAACATTACCCATGGGGATTAAGAGACCTACTTGAGAGTGAAAGTTCCAGCAGCTCTTTTTTCCTCCCTACAAAAACCCAGACCGTTTCCCCAGTGCCTGTGACGGAGTGCCTTGCGTGGGAGAAGAGAATCGCACATTATAGACAGAGACTGAGGATTAGAGGCCTAATGTCTGCACTGTGTAAGGGACAGGTTGGTGTTGTGCTGCCCCTCAGCACCTTGGGAATGTAGCTCCTCCCCCAAGGTGTGGCATATGCCTCCTTCCTGATGCTTCCTACTTGGAGCAGCTTCTCCGCTCTCCTGGCATGGATTGGGCCCGAGGTTATTTTTCTGATGGCTGGTGCCTCCACCCAAGGTGACTCCTCACTGTGCCCGAGCCGCAAGGGTGTAATGCTACTACGGGCGAGGCGTATAAAACCTAGTGCACAAGAAACAAAGCAAATCAGCACAAATCCTAGCAATGGACTGAGACACCCAAGAACAGCAATGTAATGGGGATGTAGCGGGAGGATCTGAGGAAGGAAAGGATTAACTAATAAGGACTAAACAGGAAGAAATCAATGAATTCTCCACTCACAACTCTTCCCAAACCCCAGCTCCTTCTCAGGCAGGCTGGATGCGGAGTCCTGCACCACTGCGAATGTTGGCCACCTTACTGGGCTTTCGCCCTTGGGTGGGGTAGGGTCCTCTCCTGGCTCCTACCAGGCTTGCCTGCTCCCTGGTCTGGAGTTCTGCCGCGGTCTTGGCTGGCTCTTGGTAGCCAGCACTAGGTGGCATCTCCGCAACGCTGGAGGCCATTCTCTGAAGGGCAGGAACTGCCTAACCCATGCACTAGACCCCCCCACTGCAATTCAAAGACTCCATTGCAGGGAGGGGGCATTAATCAGAGATGCCTTGAGCCGCTCTGCTTCTCTCTCAGCTCCCAAACTCAAAGCTGAAACAAACCCTTGTCTCTGGCCGGCTCTGAGCTTCCCATGGCGGGGCTGAGCAGGTCATCCCACGCAGAAGCCTCCATATTGCCCTCAGCAAGCATTTCTAGTCCAGTCTGTCCTCTCGCCTAACTCCAGGCATGCTGGTGGCAGGGGGCTCTGGCAGCCATTACAGTTGTAGTCTCTTGTGTAGGACCCCCTAGGCTCAGCCTGGCACGCTCTCCTCTGGACTCTCTCCAATTTGTCCACAGCTTCTCTAAAGTGTGTCGCCCAGAACTGCACACAGTACTGCATAAGAACATAAGAACGGCCGTACCGGGTCAGACCAAAGGTCCATCTAGCCCAGTATCCTGTCTACCGACAGTGGCCAATGCCAGGTGCCCCAGAGGGAGTGAACCTAACAAGTAATGATCAAGTGATCTCTCTCCTGCCATCCATCTCCACCCTCTGACAAACAGAGGCTAGGGACACCATTCCTTACCCATCCTGGCTAATATCCATTAACAGACTTAACCTCCATGAATTTATCCAGTTCTCTTTTAAACGCTGTTATAGTCCTAGCCTTCACAACCTCTGTACGCTGTGTGAAGAAGAACTTCCTTTTATTTGTTTTAAACCTGCTGCCCATTAATTTCATTTCGTGGCCCCTAGTTCTTGTATTATGGGAATAAGTAAATAACTTTTCCTTATCTACTTTCTCCACATCACTCATGATTTTATATACCTCTATCATATGCCCCTTAGTCTCCTCTTTTCCAAGCTGAAAAGTCCTAGTCTCTTTAATCTCTCCTCATATGGGACCCGTTCCAAACCCCTAATCATCTTAGTTGCCCTTCTCTGAACCTTTTCTAGTACCAGTATATCTTTTTTGAGATGAGGAGACCACATCTGTATGCAGTATTCAAGATGTGGGCGTACCATGGATTTATATAAGGGCAATAAGATATTCTCCATCTTATTCTCTATCCCCTTTTTAATGATTCCTAACATCCTGTTTGCTTTTTGAACTGCTGCTGCACACTGCGTGGACGTCTTCAGAGGACTATCCACGATGACTCCAAGATCTTTTTCCTGATTCGTTGTAGCTAAATTAGCCCCCATCATATTGTGGCTCAGGAGGGCTGGGATTTATTCCCACCTCTACCACTGACCTGCTGGTGAATGTGGCCAAGTCACTGCCTCTTTATGCCTCAGTTTCCCCATCTGTAAAATGGGGATAATGATATTAATCTCCTTTGTAAAGAGCTTTGAAATCTACTGATGAAAAGTGTTAGAATCATAGAATATCAGGGTTGGAAGGGACCTCAGGATGTCATCTAGTCCCACCCCCTGCTCAAAGCAGGACCAATCCCCATGGGTGACTAGACTCCGGTTCACCTACTTAAAATGCAGCATTGTTCAACTAGTGTTAATTAGATGGTACTTGCACACAGCATCCCATGCAATTAAATAGCAACATGGCTCCTTTTAATAAGGACAAAAATATTGACTTCACTTGCTACTGTAGCTAATAGCTGGGTGTTAAACACATGTTAAAATTAAAGCATAGATCGAAACAGTCTATGGAGCTAGGTATTATCGACCACATTTTCATCCCATTAGCCTGGCAGTTTTTTGTTCTGTGAAGCTTTGTTGTTTTTCCTTTGCGTGCTTTCGCTCTCTCCGTTATGTTTTATCTATTNGGGGGGGGGGGGGGGGGGGGGGGGGGGGGGGGGGGAACCACGCCTGTACAGGGAGATAGATAATAGAAAGACCACAGTGTTACACTGTCCAGGAAAGTTGCACATGGCTTCCTGGCTAAGCATCTCCTAACAGAACTCAGTGTTAATAGCAGAGATAGTTGCAAGTGAAATACCAGAGGAGCTGCTCTTTAACAAGAAATGTTACTGGGCAGCACCACGGCTGCTGCGTAGGGCACCTGAAAATGTGGGGCACCCCTGGGTCTTAATGTCCCCCCCCCTAAAAAGCTTCCAACCTGCCAGACCTATTAGCACAACACTGAAACTGTTAAAGTGCCATTCAAGTGGGAATGAAGCTATTTAACAGGTATTTGCCAACCCCCAGGTATATACTGTCAGTTGCTGAACTTACTGACGCAAACAGTTGTGTGTTACTGTCATATTTACTCAGAACATGTTAGTCTTCAGGACCTTAGTTTAAAATTTGCTTTAAAAATATTTCATTAGTGTGTTGCTGAAGATTATACAATCACATCTCTAAAAAAATCCTCGCATAGATTTTTAGATGCACATTCTGAGTATTCATCTTTAGCCTTAAATGCTTGGGTCGTCAGCCATATAGCTTTTTAAATAAATCCTTCAAAAGACCACCCTTATCTAAAATACACATGCAAGCCCTCGGGCATAGGGGCACCACTTTAATAATACTGCATAGGGCCCCATAAATCCTAAGGACAGCCCTGTTACTGGGGTTTGGAAGGAGAAGCGGAGACTGATGATGACAATCTACCCATGCTTTATTTTGCACCTTCCATATACAGGCACACCCAGTTGTGTGCTAAGGATTATGGGCAATTTAGTCCAACAGTCGCGCTCTAGGTGCCATGTTTAGAGGGCATTCAGATCATCATGTGCACACCAGGACTGAGCGAATAATGGATTTTTCGGTTAAAATAAAGAAAAATATTCCAGAACCAACCCCCACCAAAAATGAAAAAAAAAAAAAATTGGATCAAGTCAACTCGAAATGAAGTTCTTCTGGGTTTTCATTTTAATCAGCCATAGTACCTAGCTTTAAAAAGGGGGGCAATGGGGACCCAAGAAAGTAGAGACCAGTCAGCCTAACTTTGATACCAGGAAAGCTACTGGAACAAATTACTAAACAATGAACTTGTAAGCATCTGGAGGACAATAGGGTTATAAAGAATAGCCAGCATGGCTTTGTCAAGAACAACTCAAGCCAAACCATCCTAACTTCCTTCTTTGACAGGGTCACTGGCCTAATGGATAGGGGAAAAGGAGTAGTAAAAGCTGTCTTATGCAGCACTTCATCAACTGGAAAGCTCTATAGACTGGCATTTCTGATCCTCATTGAAGTGCCGGTTTATAGTCTGGTTGGGGTGGGGCCGGCAGGGGTGGGGCACAGGAGGAGGTGTGGAGCGCAGCCTCTAGGAGGGAGTTTGGGTGCAGGAGGGGACTTGGGGTGTGGGAGGAGGTCCGGGGTGCTGGATCCGGGGGGCCACTCATCTCGGGAGGCTCCTTGCAAGTGGCGACCTGTCCCGGCTGCTCCTAGGCGGAGGCATGGCAGGCAGCTCTGTGTGCTTCCCCCGCCCGCACCCTGAGCATTAACAACGCAGCTCCCATTGGCTGGGAACCAAGGCCAATGGGAGCTGCGGAGGTGGCACCTGCAGGTGGAAGCAGTGCACAGGGCC
The DNA here is from genome assembly GCA_003942145.1 of Platysternon megacephalum. NCBI lineage: Eukaryota > Metazoa > Chordata > Testudines > Platysternidae > Platysternon > Platysternon megacephalum. The sequence goes on from QXTE01000090.1 coordinate 5,748,381, forward strand.
ACCTGCTGCACCTCCTCTTGCAGGGAGCAGCCTGAGGTGAGCGCCCCCAGATCCAGCACCCCGCACCTCCTCCCGAACCCTGCCCGCACCCGAACTCCCTCCCAGCACCCATGCCCCGCAACCCCCTCTCTCTTAGTTAACCAGCATTTTTCACCTACCGGCACCCCCCATTCCTGCAACATGCCGGATAAAACAGCTTTTACTGTAGATGGAATATAACTTGATTTTAGTCATGCTTTTGACACAGTCCCACATGACATTCTCATAAGCCAACTAGGGAATTATGGTCTACATGCCATGACTATAAAAGGTGGGTGCACAACTGGTTGAAAGACCGTACTCAAAAGCGTAGTTATCAATGGTTCGCTGTCAAACTGGCAGGGTGTAGCTTGTGGGGTCCTGCAGGGGTCAGTTCTGGGTCTGGTACCATTCAATAGTTTCATTAATGAGCTGGATAATGGCGTGGAGTGTATGGTTATAAAATTCGCAGATGACACCAAATCGGGAGGGATTGCAAGCACTTTGGAAGTCATGATCAGCAGTCAAAGTGACCTTGACAAATTTTGGAGAACTGCTCTGAATTCAACAAGATGAAATTCAAGTGCAAAGTGCTTCATTTGGGAAGGAAAAAAAAAATCAAACGTGCAAACCATGGGGAACGTGCAAACGTGCAAACCATGGGGAAACCTGGCTGGGTGGTAAAACTGCTGAAAAGGATCTATGGCTTATATGGGTCAACAAAGATGCAGCTGCTACGGAGGCTAATATCATTCTGGGGTGCGTTAACAGAAGTGTTGTACTGAAGCCTTGGGCGGTAATTGTCCTGCTCTACTCAGCAACGATGAGGCCTCAGCTGCATGATTTTATATACCTCTATCAAAGAGGAGACTAAGGGGGGATATGATAGAGGTATATAAAATCATGAGTGATGTGGAGAAAGTGGATAAGGAAAAGTTATTTACTTATTCCCATAATACAAGAACTAGGGGTCACCAAATGAAATTAATAGGCAGCAGGTTTAAAACAAATAAAAGGAAGTTCTTCTTCACGCAGCACACAGTCAACTTGTGGAACTCCTTGCCTGAGGAGGTTGTGAAGGCTAGGACTATAACAGCGTTTAAAAGAGAACTGGATAAATTCATGGTGGTTAAGTCCATTAATGGCCATTAGCCAGGATGGGTAACGAATGGTGTCCCTAGCCTCTCTTTGTCAGAGGGTGGAGATGGATGGCAGGAGAGAGATCACTTGATCATTGCCTGCTAAGTTTACTCCCTCTGGGGCACCTGGCATTGGCCACGGTCGGTAAACAGGATACTGGGCTAGTTGGACCTTTGGTCTGACCCGGTACGGCCGTTCTTATGTTCTTATGCAGTACTGTGTGCAGTTCTGGGCGACACACTTTAGAGAAGCTGTGGACAAATTGGAGAGAGTCCAGAGGAGAGCAACAAAAATGATAAAAGGTTTAGAAAACCTCACCTATGAGGAAAGGTTAAAAAACAAAAAACCTGGGTATGTTCAACCTTGAGGGGAAAAAACTGAGGGGGGACCTGATAACAGTCTTGAAATATGTTAAGGGCTGTTATAAAGAAGATGGTGATTAATTGTTCTCCATGGCCACAGAAGGTAGGACAAGAAGAAATGGGCTTAATCTGTAGCAAGGCAGATTTTGGTTAGAAAGTTTTTCTTCGTAGCTATTTATGAGTAATTAAGCTCTGGAATACGCTCCCAAGGGAGGTTGTGGAATCTCCATCATTGGAAGTTTTTAAGAACAGGTTGAGTAAACACCTGGCCAGGATGGTCTAGGTTTACTAGGCCCTGTCACAGCGTAGGGTCGGAACATGATGACTTTGATGTCCCTTCTAGCCCTACTATTCTATGTTTGTGGGTGTTTTCCCCCCTTTTGGGGCATTTCCCTTTTCCCCACCCAAATGTCAATTTGAAACCCTGTTGTGAATCAAAACATTGAAACGTTTCAGAGTTGTTGAAATTCGACATAGTTTTGGGGACCCCGAAGTGCTTTTTTGATGAAAAATCTTCACCCAGCTCTAGTGCGCACATTGCGACCCATTCAAATATGCGCGTAGGAATGGCCAGAATTCGGGCATCGTCCAGAGCCCCAACCCACGATTAGGGTCTCTTTGTGTCAGATGCTGTACATACAGACAGCAGGATAAAGCCCCTGCACGGCAGAGATTACAGTCTCAATAGACAAGGGGCGAGAGAAGGAAATAGAAGTGAACAGACTTGCTCGCGGTCACAGAGGAGGCAAAACTGGGACACAACCAAGACCTCCTGCCTCCCGGACCAGTGCTCTATCATGCTGCCGCTGAGCACTCACATATTATATATCATTCTGGCCTTTCTCCTTGCTTATGTGCATGCGAGGCTCCGACTACGGTAGACACGTGCTTATCCCCAACCACACCTCTGACCCTCCAAGGAGAGCCCTAGATGGACACTGGTAGCATAGAGTCAGCGACAGCAGCTTTATACTACACAGGGGATGACCGGACATCCCCGCTGTCCTGACAGAGCAACTCTCCCTCCTGCTTGCACCACCAAGGGGGCAGAGGAGTGGTGAGCACCTAGCCCCATTTTTAACTGCAGGATATGCAGGGCCACACTGTTCTCACTCAGTCCAGGGACTCCATTGAAGCCGTTATAATAATAATAATATAATATTGGAGTAGCACTGCTGTAATATCCCTGAAAGCAAGAGCAGAATCAGGCCCTTCCCCAAATAGCAAGTGGCTTTCGTTGTAAAGCGCAACCAACGGTTCCTGGCTTGTGGAATTGGATGTGTAAATGAGCCAGCAGTAAAGGAAAATTGGTAGCGTCTTGCGCCCCACAGTTAGGGTGACCAGATATCAAGTGTGAAAACATGGGATGGGGGGGATCACAGGGTCCTATATCAGACAAAGCCTCTAATATTGGGACAGTCCCGATAATATCGGGACATCTGGTGTCCCTACCCATGCCAGAGTGCTAGCGGCGGCCCAAATGGAAAGTTAAGACAGTGTTTGGGGAACTCGAACCCCCATGTCCAGTAAGAATTTCACTTCCTTCTAACCTGGGCCAGGGTTCAAACCAGCAGCCTGTAGCCGTTCAGTCAGCCGATCCAACCAGCCCAGGTCCGTCTCCGAATGCTTTCCACGCGGTACAGCCCCTCCCCAGCCAAGCCAAGCTAAAATGACGGCTCCCTTGAACTTCATCTTCCGAGTCAGTAGTCGACAAATGGGGGAAAAACCCAAATCAGAAGAGAAACCGAACGTAGGTCGTCACTCTTAATTACTCCATCGNCTAGGCTGCAGTTTTCAGAAGAGACGTACAGCACGCGGCCTAACTCCCTCAGGAGCCTTTGAAAATCCAGCCTGAGGGCTTGACCACATGGAGCCTTCGTGCACAGCAAGCCAGGCCATGAACGGACAGTGCAGTCGCTTGCTGCACACAACGTCGCAGTACGGACCCTACGGCCATGCACGAAGGCTATGGCTACGCTGCACTTGATAACCCGCAGCAGCAAGTCTGAGCCTGGCTCTACAGCCGTGGCCTCGCAGCGCTTTTGCTACGGCACCAAAACCAGCAGCACAGACCTTGTCACTTGGGTTCTGAACAATCCCTCCGCCCCGGGCTTCAACTTGAATGTCTGCACCGCTGTTCTGAGCACTATGAGCCCAAGTCCGTAGACCTGCTGAGGGTTATCCAATGCAGTGAAGACCTGCCCGAGACGGTCCGCAGCGCTCTTCGACGTACTCCCATTTCAAACGGCAGCAGATCAACAGGCTCTGTGGGACATTTAGTGTGCAGGAGCAGGGTCCATGCGGCGACTTCGTGTGCAGAAATCCAGGCCGTGAACGCACAGTGCGCAAACGTGCTGCACACAAAGTCTCCGTGCAGACAAGCACATGCAGTGACGTGCGTTTTTGCGGGTGGGTACCCAGGGTTGTGAGTTCAATCCTTGAGGGGGCCACTTAGGGATCTGGGGCAAAAATTGTTCCTGCTAGTGAAGGCAGGGGGCTGGACTCGATGACCCTTCGGGGTCCCTTCTAGCTCTATGAGATAGGTATATCTCCATATATTATTATTATTATTACTGTGCGCCATGTACATACTCCTGCCACCTACCTGTGGCTTGTGGGTCCTGAGCACCCCCTATTTTTTTCCGGTGGGTGCTTGAGTCCCGGCCTATGCAGACAAGACCTTTACTCTGGGTGTCTAATCAGCTTAGCTCTCTTGAAAATCTGTCCAATAGTCCCAGCTCCGCCCAGCTCTTCCCTTGCCTATATCTCTGTGCTAGTTTCCTGAGAAAATATCAACATCCTTCCTCTAAGCTGTATGATCTCCAATTTTCCCCCCTGCCTTGCCCCCAGAAGCAATAAACCTCAGCTGTTCATCTGAAGCCTGATGGTTTCCCAGCCGTTTTTTCTAAAAGCCCGTTTACTCTGGCAATTCGAATCAGTTTTCTATAAACATATTTTTATTGTACTGCAGGACAATTATAGCAACAGTATTGTGTCAAGTGTATAATCCGAATGGCAGCTTGAATGCCTGTGTTGGTTTTTCGTGTGTTGTTGTTGTTGTTTTTAAGAAAACAAGCTTCTGTTGCAGAAATACAGTAGATATAGGAAACCGCAAGGGTGTATTTGTTACACCTATTCCGTCACTACCATAAATCCTCCATTGGAGTTGGACAGCGCATGGAAATCTGCTTGCTGATTAATTACCCGTAGAGGAAGATAAACGCTGCCAGGCTGTCATTGGCTACAGCAGAAGAAAAGTGATCACTCACATTTGAAATGATCCTGCAACATTCTATACACCTTACCCGTGCTGAATAATCAGAGTCCTCACATGAGGAGGAGCTGTGTAGGGTTACAGAGTAGGCACTGGGAAGTGTTCAGATGGGCACCACTGTTATTGTTTAGTTGTATCACAGCTGAGATCGAGTCCCATTGTGGTAGGCACTTTATACACCCAGTGAGACACAGGGCCTATGCCAAAGAGCTTAGAGTCTAAATAGACAAGACAGTTAGCAGAATCTCTAGGCACAGAGATTAAGTGATGTGCCTGAACTCACATAGCAAGGTTGTAGTCAAGCTGGGAAGTAAACCCCAGTCTCCTGAGTCCCAGCCCAGTGCCTTTTCCACACGTCCATGTTTGTTTTCCTAAGACAGAGGAGGCTGTTCCCTTTTGCAAGGAGAAAGGTTTGGATTTCTGACGCTGGGCTGGGCCGGCGTTCGTGAAGGTTACATAACTCATGGGCAGTGACATAATGAGTGAGTTATGCGGCTCATCCCAAACGCCTGCCAATAAAACCTTTATGCCACAGCAGCATGTATTTTCCTGATGCCACATTATAGAGCAATGTTATTTCCGATCATTTTTCAGAAACGTTTTATTGTGACCATTTCTCATAGCCCGTCTCGCTCTGCCTTTATAACCTATATACACACAGGCCTCAGAGGACAGAACTATTGGAATAATTTAAAAATCCTCTTAAACTAGATATCTACAAGCTATTCCTTTACATCAGGGTAACCTGATATCGCACGTCTCCCCAGCGCTAGAAACAAATACCAGTTATTACTTTTGTAACAGCGCCTAGAAGACCCATTCAGGGATGAGGACCCTGTTGTGGTAGGTGTTATACACACATATAAAGAAATGATGATCCTAAGCATGTAAGAGGTGAAGGATAGTAACGAACAGGAGAGGACAAGGGAATGGTGATATGCCTGAGTATGGTATAACGAGTATCAATCAAAGCACACCATCTCCCTTTATGAACGTGGGCCATCAATTCCTTGATCATATCCAGACACAAACCAGAGATGCACTAATATGTGCTTTTAAATTTGAAGCCAACCTTTTGCTTGTGTGGGGGATGCTCAAATCCTTAATTAGCAAAGTATCTATTTCCAGTCCTGGTGGGTCAAGTCCTGGTGAGATGTTTGACTTTAGTGACTGCTAGATATTAGATCAGGATTAATTTTCTGGGAGGAAAGGATACAGTTTTGTGGCAGTTAAATTACAAACCCAACAACTGGAACCAAGGGGAGCCATAAGGACTTTAGCAAAGGATGATGCCTGGATTGGTGTCTGATTAGATATTTGCTCAAGACAAGAACTGATCAGGAGTTTTCCATTAGAAACAACAAAAAGTGACGTTTCCACAAAACTAACATTTTCCGTAGGAAAATTCCAATTTTGTTGGCAATGTTGATTTGCCGTCAGGAAATGAAAGTTCCCATGTTCCCTGGGTTGCTCAACTCTTCTCCAACCTGTGATGAGATTTTTTTGAAGAATCCAAAATTTCAAAGTAGGGAAATTCCATTTTTTTCCCTACTCCACAAGACCTTATGGAGCCCAGAAGTGTGAAAAGCCATCAGTAAAATGGTCCTTCATGTTGAATTACACCGAGCCTTGGGACTAGCGGGTGCTGCTTTCTTTTCTTTTACACTAGGACAATGTTTCAAATTTTAATGGCAGCTACAATAAAAACAAACAAACACACACACTTTTTAAAAATGATGCAAAACAAAAACCCCAACCCTAGACATGCCCTAGCACAATGACATCTGGATATTGACCACAACATATTTGAATGATCCGTTTATTTTAGCTAGTGACATTCAAGCGCTGTCAGCTTATTCCATAGAATTGAGTTAAAATGAGCCATTCTTACTTTCACTGTTGGTATCAGATAAACAGAATCCACATTGGAAATCACTCTCCTTGTACTGATGTGGAGAGACAACCATGCAATGCAGGAAGCTCTGGAGAGACAGAATGCCACTCTGAGCATAGGCAAAATCCAAATGATTTTGAATATGAAGTTGGATATGCCACTTCCACAGGAGCTTCTCCATCTGGGACAGTACAACTCCAGTGACAACTATTAGACAACATTTATCTACTATGGGTCATGCTTAGACCGGGTTGGAAATTTTTCGATATAATATTTTTTCCATTGACAAAAACATTTGTCAACCCCAAACAGTTTGCAAAACAGGGGTGCTTTGCTGAATCTCCCACCTCAAAACTGTATTGAAATTTTTTTCAAAATTATAAGATGTTTTGGTTTTGACATTGGAAAAACATTTTAAAAAAAGTTGAAACTGCATGAAACAACTTGGTTTAGAAATTTAAGTGCATTAGACTAAAAAAAAGTTTAAAGAGTCAAAAATCAAACCAGAAGGTTTAATTTGACNGAGGGGAGAAAGTTCTTCAGTTTGTGAAGTTTGATCAAGATTTCAATTTTTCACCTCAGAAAAAATGTTCACACCCTTGAAAATTTTCACAGAAAGGGGAAAAGACTTCATTATTGAGCTTGAATCATTATCTCATCCCATTTCGTGAGCTAAACTAGAGCAGGGCTTAGTACATATTTATATGGGTAGAACCCACACACTGCAGGAGGTGGTGTGTGTTTCACATACTGCTCGTTGCGGGTTTTGTCGTCCAGACAATCCAGATTCTGACCAATGACTGTGAATATTAAAGACCAAGGGATTTATTCCCAGTAGCCCAGCAAGATTCCTGTTTGGGTAATTAGAGGAGTTTGAACTTCTCCAGTGCAAATCCCGGGCGAGGTCCTCAGCTGGTGTGACCTGGCATAGCGCTATTGAAGAGAAAGGACCTGAGGCATAATAGCCCCAGTGGTGGGTAATGTACCAATCTGGACTGTTGGCTTTGGCAGTTTCCGATTCTCGATTTACCCTGCATGGTGTGTGGTCAGTCACATGACTTTATTGGGGCTCCTTAGTTGGGTGACACAGGAGAACGAGAAGGAGCAAAACGGCACATTTACAGGATGAATTATCCACCAAGACAGCATGCCTTTCAGTTGGTGAAACTTGTGACTTGCAAATGTTTCCGTGAATCTCCGATTACAAATCCCTGAATATTCATGAACATGATCAAAGCAAAACAAACCTGGTGCTGTCATTTATTAAACTAATTTCATCATGTTGGGATAATAATAATATAAGGAGATATACCTATCTCATAGAGCTGGAAGGGACCCTGAAGGGTCATTGAGTCCAGCCCCCTGCCTTCACTAGCAGGACCAATTTTGCCCCAGATCCTTACGTGGCCCCCTCAAGGATTGAACTCACAACCCTGGGTTTAGCAGGCCAGTGCTCAAACCACTGAGCTATCCCTACCTGTGATTTTGCTTTTCAACAAGCTGCAATAACAATATTCTGCCTGGAGACATTTCCCCTGCAGTTTCACTTGGCGATGCTAATCTTCGTGTTACCCTACATTGTTTTGTAATGTTACTGTTCTAAGACAAACATCTGCCTTAATCCACCCCAGAACTGGTTGCAGTGCAGTGGCAGGTGACATATCTCCTCGGTTTTCAGTTTAGAAAGCATTTGGGGATCACTTGAGAGGACCAGCTAAAGACACTGTATTATTAGTCGCACTTCTTTGGGCTAAGCAGCTTCATTCTGTCCCAGCCCAAGGGCTAGATTGTGACATTAGGCCCAGCCCTGATCATATGGCGTTGAGTAACACGGGCCCAGGAGACACTGTGATTCAGAGACACTCTGCTGAGTCAGAATACCTGCCCTGCTTCTTCCTTAGTGCTGACGATCTATACCAGTGATAAATTATTGCCCCAACCCTTGACCATGCTGGATCAGCTATATTGGCTAGCATGCCGGGAGATGGCGCCCCATCCACCTGCTCTGGGAAGCAAACAAGCAGGCGAGGAGTCGGAGTAGTCCATACAGGGGGGAGGGGCGGAGTTTTGCTTCCTTGCACAGACAGCTGGTCCAAGCCCTCCATTAATAACCAAACCCACCAGCAGAAACGAGAGAAAAGATTTCCGAAGCTAAAAGAAAAGCCCTGATCTGAAATTAAAGTGAACCCTGCAAAGAGGGCCTTAGCCTTATTTTTGGTAAGTGAAACTTGAAGGTTCTTTTAAACAAGTCATACACGGTTTCTCTCTTCTTCCTCTCTCCGAAGGACAATTGCTTCTGGCACGAAGCAAAGCTTTTATTCCGTTTTTAAACTTTAATGGTGGTTAAAAAGTAATAATGCGTCATTATGGCATGGATTATGGTGATTAAATATTTAAAGGAGTTGCATACAGCTACCCTGTAACAGAGACGGGACTTGGTGAAGGCTGATGCCTGTCACAAGAATGGAACATTTTCCTTTGGAAACAGATCAAACATAAGAGCATCCTCCCCCACCATCACTCCTGCCTATCACTGTCTAGGTACTCAATGGAGTATGTGAGCACCTCCTTTGCCATAAAACAGCATCAGACACAGCAGTAGCATTTTGTTTATGATCTATGTGTGCCTAGTAGATTACCCAACTCTGGTAGGAAATAGAGCAGTTGTAGCATGCACCAGGACTCAAATGTGGTGCCTATAATGCCAAGCATTGCTAAAGTACTGGCAACGTATGTCGGCTCTCAGTTCTAGCTTAAGCTCAGTGGTGATGTGATTTGTTCTGAATCAGTGATCCATCGGGTCCAGTGGTCTGGTCTCCTTTCTCAGATAGTGACCGAGCCATGACGCTCATTATACACCCTGGAGCCCCCAGGTGGCACTGTGGGAAAAGTCTTCCTAAACCAATTCACTATCACCTTATGCTCTAAAGCGCGGGGATCAATGCCCTTTGTAATTTTATCCTAAGTGATGTAACTACAAGAACCTGCAGGTTTTCAAGAGCGAAAAGGAAGCGAAGTCCATCGAAGAGGCTGGATAGTCAACAGCTGATTTAGGATGTTGCAGTGGGGCTGGGACCACAAAGGGTGTAAGGTTGTGAGTCACCCAACTCCCAGACTGTGGCCAAGCATGGGGTTGTTATTTATTTGTATTACCAGAGCACCTACGGGCCCCACTCCTGGAGCAGGTCCCACGCGGCTAGGTACTATACAAACACAGAACAGAGACAATCCCTGCTCTAGAATACTTCCTACCTTGGTTTCAGTTTTGCAAGAGTCTCTATACAACCAGAAGGACTAGGAAGTTCCCATAATAATTGAGCGTTAGGCATCCACACAGTATAGGCAACTTTGAAAGTCTTCACCTGATTTTTTTTTATTATTATTTAAATTAGAGCTTAGATTTTGCAGATGCTAATGAAGGCCATGAAGAGTGGGGGGAAGGGATTAAACAGCTCCATATACACAGGGCCAAGCGCGGATACAAACATCTCTATCCACATCCGAGCCACAATCCGCAAAAATTGCCTGGCGCCCTTGGCAGTGATGCAGGGCTGTGCCAAGCCCCTGATCCCCAACTGCCCCCCCGAGAACTCCTGCCCCACCGCCTGCTCCGCCCCCGCCATACCTCATTCCCCGCTCCGGGTAGGAAGGCTACACTCCTAGGCCCACGTGTGCAGTGCCGCACCACCCTCCCGGGGTGGGGGGAGGAATTCGGACACCCCTAGGCAGTTGCGGGGGCAGTAATGCATGCAGACCCGGCCCAGGCAGAGAGCGGTGATAACTACTCTCCCTCATAGCGCGGGCCCTTGCTGCCTGCTATTTTAAATGACCCACCGCATCTCTTTTAAAATGGCGCTCTGTCCAAGCAAGCTGGGGACTACAACTCCCAGAATGCCCAGCGGGCTAGCCCCGCTGCTGTGCAATTCAGAGAGCTGAGGTGGAAGGAGCCTGGGGGCAGCCTTCTGTTCTGGTGAGTCTGTTATGGTCACAGCCCTGTCCAGATACAAAAATTGTATCCGCATCTGAGCTACTCTCTGTAAAAATGGTCCACGGATATAAAGCGGATACCCGCGGATTTGCAGGGCTCTCCATATACAAGCCTGGCACACTACCTGATTTAGCAGGTGGGGCTGTCAGAAGCTTTGGGCAATGTTTCAAGCACATCCTGACTTTAATAATATAATATATATGGAGATGTACCTATCTCATAGAGCTGGAAGGGACCCCCAAGGGTCATCAAGTCCAGCCCGCTGCCTTCACTAGCAGGACCAATTTTGCCCCAGATCCCTAAGTGGCCCCCTCAAGGATTGAACTCACAACCCTGGGTTTAGCAGGCCAATGCTCAAACCACTGAGCTATCCCTCCCCCCCTTCCTATGTAACATCGTCCACTGAGTGACTGCAGCAGAATGAGCCAGAGCTGGCTCGAGTGTGAATTGTCCCATCCTATGAAAAAAATTCTAGACTAAAAAGAAAAGGGAAAACTAAGTGCAATTTGAGACAAAGCCCAAATTCTGAAAATGTTTGTGAATTGAAATTCTGCCAATAAAATATTTGGGGTCAATCCAGCCATTGATAAGCCTGAAACATTTTGTTTCAATGTCAGCTTCCCTTATCTATAAAATGAAGTCCATTTCAAGACGAAAAGCTACTTTTAAAATGGAAAGTTTTTGAATTTTCTTTTCTATTCTGAAGTTATCGAAACGGGATGTTCTTTAAAGGCAATTCTGGCAAAGTGATAACATTTTTGCCAAAACCAATTTCGAGCATGTGGAAGTGACATTTTCCAGCAAAACCAGTTTCAATACACATTTTTCAACCAGCAGAAAAAGGGATTTAAAAGAGGTGATAACTTCGGTACTGAGTTCCCTGAGGTCTCCTTCCAATTATATGGCCAGGTTATAAAGGAATCTGCAAACAGCCTTTCTGCAGTGGCACTGTGACATACCCAGGATGCAGAAGCAATGCATGGGGGGCATGCGGGGTCATGTGCCCCCCCTAGATTTGCTGCTTGGCTTATACTGAGCATGCTCAGTAACACTGCTGAAGTCAGCTGCCCTCACTTTGCCCCCCTCCTCCCTCATTCCTCAGGCACGGGTCGTCTCTGGAAGTCCAATTACATCGCATAATCTTGTACACTGGTTTGCCCTGCCAGCAACCAGAGAACGAGTCTCATCAATTTTCATGCGATTTTCTCCCCACTTCTAAAAAGACAGTCCCAGCTGACTGAAGACATGAGAGAGTGTTTTGCTATTAAAAAGTCAGATCTGACTTGTTTTATATTTTGTGACTTTAGTGTTTCTTTTACATTCGGGGCCTTTCATGCAGAACTCCGGAAAATGCACCGCACCACAAAACAAACTTGATAACCTCCAATTCAAAGCTGTTTCTGGATCATCACGGGGCAGGCTTTGAAATCCTTTTTTTGCCTCTTCCCCTTCATGCTAACCAGCTCCCTAGTTTCCATTCCTGCTCATTTTACAGAGTTTTGCCTGCAATAAATGAGAGCGAATCACTCATTAATGTTTGAGTAACCAAATGTCTTTCTGGCTAAGGCCAGGAACATTTCAGGAAATCTGCACAACACGGTCAAAAGACGAATCTGGGAATTTAAATTCAGAACTCTGCTGGACACTAAAAACAATGGATTTAACAGAAACACTGGTTTTATGGCCCTTTACAACAATTTGTAACACACCCTGCTGCTTACTAACCTTTTGTTGTGGTACAACTTGCAGAGGTGTTAATTGCCCACTTCATTTTCAATGGTGACCTACAACTTGTTAACCCTTTATGCTTAACAATCCGCCCCCCCTATGTATAGCTTGGATGATCTGCTTACCTCCTCCGGACTTGAGGGAACAGCTCTGCGAAGCTTGAAATCTTGTCCCATCCACCAACAGAAATTGGTCCAATAACAGATATTACCTCACCCACCTGGTGTCTCTCATATCCTGGGACAAACATAGCTACATTTCAGATGAACTGGGGGGGGGGGAAGGAACACAAAACAAAAACCACCAATGAAAAGCTGCAGAGCTCAAACTGGTGTTTTGTAAAAGCAGTTTTGTTGGGGGGGGTCTCACAGACAGATCCGTACGCCTTGTCAGCACTAGGATCCTTTGGCAAGCGTGTCCCACCGATCAGTGCAGCTCTGCCTGGCAGTGCTTTTTAATCACCCTGCCTTTAAACCTGCTTCGGCGAAATGATATTTCATGCCAGCCAGTGCAGGAGTCTTGGCTACATTAGGGTTCCCCCCATCGCTGCCACCCATGTGCTAAAAATAGTTCTCCTAACGTAGGCCAAACCAGAGGGACAAGTTCAACTTTGGTGTAAATCCATTGATTTCAACTGAATTAAATGCCACCTATCAATGTGGCCTTTGCACTTACGTTTAAACATCTGATGCTGAAACCAGGGCCGCTCTGGGTGCTCAGCACCTCAGTGGATTGGAACATAAGCTACTTGGACCATGAAACTGGTATGCCCAATATTGCACACTCAGGCCCAGGGCGCCGTATGGACCACAAATGGTTTCCAGATAGATGGACACAAAATTATTACAGGTCTCTTGAAACCTTAGCTTACAAGTTCCTGCAGCTCTTGGACCTGAGAGTGGTCAGGACCTTGAGGGTTGCAAGCGCAGACCCATTGGCTGGCGTGCTCATTAGCAGGTGATTCTTGCGCCTAACTTTGTCTTCACTGAAGTTGTTTAGGCTAAATAAGAGACAAGATCATGAATGGGGGAAGTGTTGTTGGACTTTTTATTTTATAACCACATGCAAACAGAAGCATGAGGAAAACTATTGGCGAATTGGACACCGATTCCCTGATTAGTTTTGGCCACAAGGTAATTTTTTTCGGGCTAGATTCCCAAGGGGACCTAGGTGCCATTTACAAAGCCAGAGGAGGGGACGGAGATACCTCCCCCCTCATACACGATAGCCCCAAGTTCAGTGCACTGTCCCAGGATGTGGGAGAACCAGGGTCAAGTCCCCACTCTGACTTGAGAAGGGATTTGATCTGGGTGGGCTATAGGGGATTCTAGTGTGGAAGTGTCTCCTGCTGACTTTGTTCAACTCTGTATAGTTACATTTTCATTGGAAGCTGGGTGGCACAATTCCCAGGTGAGTCCCCTAACCACTAGGCTATCATGTCATTCTCTGGGGCCCAATGAAAGGTTAACTATTTATGCACAATGGAACAACTTTAATAGGAGAGGTTATGCAGCTCAGAATAGCCTAATGATTCGGGCACTCCCCTGCCACATGGCAGCCCCAAGTTCAAATCCCTGTTTGAATCAAGAAGAGTGGGGATTTGAACCTGGGTTTTTCCACTCCCCTGGGTGAGTACTATAATCATGGGGTTATAGGGTACAACAGGGCTGGGGTACCATGTCCTTCTTTGTGGTTTTGCAAAAGGTATTTCCAAGTTTCCTTTGCTTTTTATAAAAATCTCCCATTATCCATTTTTTGATCCATGAAAAACACTGGAAAAAAATTCCCATTTTGGGTCAAACAGTATTCTTTTAATTTTTTTTTTTGTTGGTTCAGCCAGCAAAACCTCCCCCCTCCCCCATGATTTGCACAGCTTTGTTTTTTTAGGGCAATTTTGCGCAAATACTAGATCCAGTGGATAATGGCCTTTTTTGATTTGTTAAGCTTTGGGAAGCTGGCTCCTTTATTATTTCCTTCCTTCTTCAGGTTCATACAAATATCTGGGGGAACCCAACCTATGTCTAGGGCATCAATCCCGTTTGTTAAAATGTCAACACAATAGCACATGAAGCACGGCCCATGCATAACATATCCACCAAGCCCTCCAACCCTTCGCCCACTCTCTCCTCAAAAGCTGGAGAAGAAGAGAGAGAGTCTTCCAGGCATACTGCAAAGGTTAATGAATCCTGGTGGAGAAAAGGATAAGGGTATTGTGTACCCATGAAAGGAACATGCTGCCAGCAACTCATTCTTGTTGACATAGAGGATACGCCAGTTCTTGCACACATGTGGCTTTCCACGTGTCTTCCCATGACCTTAGTGAGACTAACAACATGATTTAGCACTGTGGAATTCGTCGTGATCACCAACAATGCTGTCTTTGGCCTGGTCTACACTACGATGTTAGTTCGAATTTAGCAGCGTTATACCGAATTAACCTTGTACCCGTCCACACAACGAGGCCATTTATTTCGACTTAAAGGGCTCTTAAAATCGGTTTCTGTACTCCTCTCCGACGAGGGGAGTAGCGCTGAATTCGAACTTGCTGGTTCGAAGTAGGGTTAGTGTGGACGGAATTCGAAGGTATTGGCCTCCGGGAGGTATCCCACAGTGCACCATTGTGACCGCTCTGGACAGCAATCGAAACTCGGATGCTCTGGGCAGTTGGACAGGAAAAGCCCCGCGAACTTTTGAATTTCATTTCCTGTCTGCCCAGCCTGGTGAGCACAGGTGACCACACAGAGCTGAACAGCACAGGTAGCGATGCAGGCCGACAACCGCAAACGAGCACCAGCATGGACCACACGCGAGATACTGGATCTGATCGCCATATGGGGAGAGGATTCAGTGCTCGCAGAACTGCGTTCCAAGAGACGGAATGCAAAGATCTTTGACAAGATCTCGAAGGGGATGATGGAGAGAGGCCACAATCGGGACTCCATTCAGTGCCGTATAAAGGTGAAGGAGCTCCGACAGGCCTATCAGAAGACGAAGGAGGCCAACGGACGGTCCGGGGCAGAGCCGCAGACATGCCGCTTTTACGATGAGCTGCATGCAATTCTCGGAGGGGCCGCCACCACTACCCCACCCCTGAGCGTGGACTCCGAGGAGGGGTTAATGTCTTCGTTGCATGACGAATCTGCGGACGGGGAAGAGGAGGAGGAGGAGGACGACGAACTTGTGGAGAGCACACAGCGCTCCATTCTCCCCGACAGCCAGGAGCTCTTTCTGACCCTGACAGAGGTGCCCTCCGAACCCTCCCAAGGCGGCATCGCAGACCCCCTGGAAGGGACCTCTGGTGAGTGAACCTTTTCAAATATCTCAAACATGGTTTAAAACAAGTATTTGTTTAATGATTAATTTGCCCTGGGGACTTGGGATGCATTCGCGGCCAGTACAGCTACTGGAAAAGTCTGTTAACGTGTCTGGGGATGGAGTTGAAATCCTCCAGGGACATCTCCATGAAACTCTCCTGGAGGTACTCCAAAAGCTTTTCCAGAAGGTTTCTGGGCAGGGCAGCCTTATTCCGTCCTCCATGGTAGGACACTTGACCGCGCCATGCTAGCAGCAAGTAATCCGGTATCATTGCTTGACAAAGCTTGGCAGCGTATGGTCCCGGTGTTTGCTGGCATTCAAGCAACATCCGCTCTTTATCTTGCTGTGTTATCCTCAGGAGAGTGATATCGTTCAGGGTAACCTGTTTGAGATATGGGAATGTAATTAGGGGGACAGAGGTGGCCCCGTTCCTACTGGGCTGTTTGCCTGTAGCTGAAAAGAAATCTTTCCCTGCAGTTAGCCAAGCGGGCGGGGGGGAGGGGGTGGATAATGTCGCTGAGTTTTTCGCGTTTGGCTAGCAGGGGTCTTCCCTGATACCAGCCACGTGGTGGGGGGAGGGGTAACGCGATCATCCAACAGAAGTGGATGGGGGGGCTAGTTTGCGATCTGCATGGATCTTCCATGGTACCAGCCACGTGGTGGGGGGAGGGGGTCATCCCACAGAATTGAATGGGTGGGTGGGGGCAAGTTATTATGTTATCTGATGCTGCACGGTAACAGGAAAACCGCAGCACGTAAAGGGCTTTGCTTGCTATGGGAAAGGAGGGCTCTGATTTAATGCAGAAGCAGCAGGACAGTGGCTTACCATGGCTGCATACAAGCCGAATTCTGTTGCCCGGCCCTGCGTCTGCTGTGATCTCTAACACCAAAGCCGCGGGCACTCAATATAAGATGCAAAAAGCGACCTTGTACATTGCTATGTAATGTGAAAAGTGTTCACCGTGAAAGAGTATAAGCATTGTTCTATAAAATGTATCTTTTTACATACTTCTCTCCTTTTTTTCCCTCCTACTGCAGCTGCAAATTCTTCCATCCTCCCGCCCCCAGCACGAAGGCTCTCCCAGATAAGGAGGCGAAAGAGGCGCACCCGAGACGATATGTTCTCGGAAATAATGCAGTCGACCCGGGATGAGAGAGCTAATTTTAACGATTGGAAGGAGACTGTATTGAAATTCCGTCAAGAGGCCAGTGACCGTGAGGAGAAGAGGGACCAGCGGGAGGACATGAGGGACCAACGGGAGGAGAAAAGGGATGAACGTGAGGAGAGAAGGGACGAACGCGAGGAGAGGAGGGACGCCCGAGAGGAGAAGTGGCGGGATGCAACGCTGGGGCTGCTGCGTGATCAGACAGACATGCTCCGGCGTCTGGTGGAGCTCCAGGAACGGCAGCTGCCGGATTACCGGGTGCCGCTGCAGCCCCTCTATAACCGCCCTCCCCCCTCCCCAAGTCCCGTAGCCTCCTCACCCCGACGTGTAAGAACGCGGGGGGGGAAGCTCCGTGCAACCTGCCAGTCCACCCCATTAGAGAGCCCGAGCAAAAGGCTCTCATTATTTTGAATGTTGTTCCTGCCCTGTTCCTTCACTCCTACCCTCCTCCCAAACCCCACCCGGACTACCTGGTTATTTCTCTCCCTATGTTCATTACCCCCCGTTAATAAAAAGTTCTTGATTTGTAATTTGAAAACGACACTGACTTTATTTTTTTTTAAATAAAACTGGGATCGAAGGGGGAAGGGGGAAGGGTGGGTTGCTTACAGGGAATGAGTGAATCAAGTGGGCGGGTTTTCAACAGGGACAAACAAACATAACTTTCACACAGGAGCCTGGGCAGCACTGAAACTTGTTTTCAGAGCTTCTCTGATGCGCACCGCTTCCTGGTGTGCTCTTCTAATCGCCCTGGTGTCTGGCTGCGCGTAATCAGCGGCCAGGCGGTTTGCCTCAGCCTCCCACCCCGCCATAAAGGTCTCCCCCTTGCTCTCACAGAGATTGTGGAGCACACAGCAAGCTGCAATAGCAATGGGGATGTTGGTTTGGCTGAGGTCCGAGCGAGTCAGTAACGAGCGCCAGCGACCTTTTAAACGTCCAAAGGCACACTCTACCACCATCCTGCACTTGCTCAGCCTGTAGTTGAACCGCTCCTGAGTACTGTCCAGGCTGCCTGTGTATGGCTTCATGAGCCACGGCATTAAGGGGTAGGCTGGGTCCCCAAGGATAACGATGGGCATCTCAACATCCCCAATGGTAATTTTCCGGTCTGGAAAGTAAATCCCTTGTTGCAGCCGTTTAAACAGACTAGTGTTCCTGAAGACGCGGGCGTCATGAACCCTTCCCGGCCATCCCACGTTGATGTTGGTGAAACGTCCCTTGTGATCCACCATTGCTTGCAGCACCATAGAAAAGTACCCCTTGCGGTTTATGTACTGGCTGCCCTGGTGCTCCGGTGCCAAGATCGGGATATGGGTTCCATCTATCGCCCCACCACAGTTAGGGAATCCCATTGCAGCAAAGCCATCCACAATGAGCTGCACATCTCCCAGCGTCACTACCTTTTTTAGCAGCAGCTCAACGATTGCTTTGGCTACTTGCATGACAGCAGCCCCCACGGTAGATTTTCCCACTCCGAACTGATTACCGACTGACCGGTAGCTGTCCGGTGTTGCAAGCTTCCACAGGGCTATCGCCACTCGCTTCTCAACTGTGAGGGCTGCTCTCATCTTGGTGTTCTGGCGCGTCAGGGCAGGGGAAAGCAAGTCACAAAGTTCCAGGAAAGTGCCCTTACGCATGCGAAAGTTTCGCAGCCACTGGGAATCGTCCCACACCTGCAGCACTATGCGGTCCCACCAGTCAGTGCTTGTTTCCCGGGCCCAGAATCGGCGTTCCACAGCAAGAAGCTGCCCCATTGCCAACATGATCTCCAAAGCGCCGGGGCCCGTGGCGCGAGACAATTCTGTGTCCATGTCCATGTCCGCATCACTCTCGTCGCCGCGCTGCCGTAGCCGCCTCCTCCTCGCCTGGCTTTTCTGGTCCTGGTTGAGCATAAACTGCACTATAATGCGCGTGGTGTTTACAATGTTCATGACTGCAAACTTGAGCTGAGCGGGATCCATCCTTGCCGAGGTACGGCGTCCGCTCAGTTCAACAAGGAAAAAAGGCGCGAAATGGTTGTCTTCCGTTGTTTTCACGTAGGGAGGGGGAGGATGTTCCCAGAACCGCCCGCGACAATGTTTTTTGTCCCATCAGGCATTGGGATATCGACCCAGAATTCCAATGGGCGGGGGGGACTGCGGGAACTCTGGGATAGCTACCCACAGTGCAACGCTCTGGAATTCGACGCTAGTCTTTCTGCATGGACGCGCACCGCCGAATTAATCCGCTTACTGTGGCCGCGTACCATCGAATTTAAAAAATCGGTTTCATAAAATCGAATTCCGTAAATTCGGACTAATCCTGTAGTGTAGACGTACCCTTTGATAGAACCCAGTGCACCTGCATGATTCTCCTCCCACAGATAATAAAAGGCAACTCTCCCAAGGAGTTCAGAATGAAGGGCCACATGACAACTCAGGACGGTGGAATGTTTGTATCATGGCTAGTTTCCTGGTGCTGAATTGTACTGGTGAAGGAGGCAGGTTGGAAAAAGTAAGAACAAACCCTCCCCCACTTGCACACAGATTCCATGTTAGAATCACTAATGAAAGGCCAAGGAAGTGACTGTGAACTGCTGGTGGGCCAAGCCGACTGCCTGCCATGCTGACCAATATTGGCTCATTGTTTCCTTTTACTCCTCTGTCTGTATCCATGTGTGGCCTTTTATATGAAGATTGTATACTCTTTGGGGCAGAGACTGTCTTTTTGGTCTGACTTCATACAGCGCCTAGCACCATGGGGTCCAGGTCCATGACTAGGCCTCGTAGGCATTGTGGCAATACAAATAAGTAAGTACAACAAGAAGATTTTAACGAGCTATTGGTAAAATATTCAGAAAGTTGGCCTCTATGTGCAGTTGGCTCCCTCCCTCCCCCCCCCCAAAAAGGCAACTGTCTACAGTCTAAAGGTAACGAAAGAGCTACCCTAGATCTCAGACCAAAGTGGAACCAGCAGAAGATTCTAGTTAGAGCTTTTGTGGACTCCAAGCCACCTAATGAAACGTGGTATTAACACAAGGGACAAATGCTGGCGCCGTAGAAAAGAAGGAAGTAGAATTTATAGCCCTACAGATACTCACACCAAGGAGGAAGAATTAGAAGAACAGACAGGCTATTCAGTGCACTCTTGCCTTTAGAATCAGAGATTGGTATCTGCAAGGAATTAAGTCCGGTAATAATAAAGAACATGGGAAAATTTGAACTGAGGGCAAATCTAATTATAAAAATGGAACAGTTCTGCTCAGAAAAGGAAAATTAGCTAAAGAAATGAAGACCGTGGATTGCTGCAGTATATGGGGTACCTGGGCCTAAGTTATCTTGTTAGTCCAGGACATATGGGCCCAATTCTGCTTTCACTGAAGGTCCAATCCTGTACACACTGAAGCCAACGCCAGCACTCCTTTTGGCTTTAATTGGTAGAGGATTGTGCCCTTTACATTAGTGTTGTCAGAAGTGTCTCCATGGCCTTTAATGGAGCTAGACAAATGTACGATGGAGGAGAAACAGGCTCAATGTTTCAAAGACAGTGAAAAAGTTAAAAAAAAAATCCAACAAGAAAACCCCCTGCCCCACAACAATAACGAAATCTAAACTGGATGGCTGGAAACCTGAATCAAGTGCATGGCTGAAAACAGAAGCAAAATGTTAGATATAACAATACTCTGCAGACACACACACAAGATTCTCAGCTGATGTAAAGCGACATAAAGCTCTAATGAGGTGAATGAAGTTACGACCAGCTGAGTATCATCTATATGCTGGTGTAAATTGGCAAAACTTCATGATACAGCGGCCAGATGGATAGACCCCTCCTCTCTGCTGGTACAGATAGAGCCAAATTCCCTATATCAGGTATGAATTTAAACACCATCATATTACTTTGTTTTCTAAACCACAGGTTTGAACTACCACAGGATTAAATCCCCTCACAGTCAACTCAGCTCTTCATTCTTAAGACAAGGGAAAGATTGATTACCAAGGAAGATCTTCCTATGAGAGAGCACTTTAGCTGAGACATTAAAAACTACGCCACTGATTTCAAAGGGGTGAGGTTCAAAAGTGGTTCTATGCCTCCTTTGCATTTCGTAAGGCCAGCATTGGCTGTTGGTGGTCAGAGAATAATTCATCGCTTTTCAGGGCTGCTTAATACACAAGTAGAAGACTCAGTTACTTTGGTGATGAAGGCAGCATAAGGCTCTGTGTAGAATAGAATATTTTGGGATGAAAGGTACAAGTAAAAGCGAGATCAGTGACCCTTGGGTTATTTTCTGCCACATTAACCATCGTATGAAAAAAGGAACAGGAGTACTTGTGGCACCTTAGAGACTAACAAATTTATTGTATCATAAGCTTTCGTGGGCTACAGCCCACGAAAGCTTATGCTACAATAAATTTGTTAGTCTCTAAGGTGCCACAAGTACTCCTGTTCCTTTTTGCGGATACAGACTAACACGGCTATTACTCTGAAACCCATCGTATGAAACAGTGTTTCCTGAAACAGGAATGGTGCATATATAACTAGCAGGCATTGTGAAGAGAGGCCTGCCTCCATGAAAAAAGAGGCCAGGGTCCCACTTTCAGTCTAAGTACACAGCCTAATACACAAGATTCTTATTGCATTTGCGCATGGGTATATGACACAGAGGAAGGCCTGAACCAAAACGCTGTGGCCAAAATACCAAATGATATAGATCCAAATTCTGCAGTGTAGGCCCCATCTCTAATAGACTGATTTATTTTATTGGCCATTGTATCCTCTCTAGGCCCAGTTCTCTTACACCGTTAGAAAATAAATGAAGTCAAATTTCACCCAGGAAGTCTTACACTGAAAGAACATTTAAAATAAAGAATAAAGACCGAGCCAACCTTCCCAAGTATTGCCAGTTATGTGCTGTGTTTCTTATGGAGTTTTTACACCGGACGTGAAATTCATCCCTAATTTCTCTTCGAGCCATTCAGTTTTCAGAGGAGATCTGAATTCCACCATTAAGCCCTGATTAATTAAGATATTGTTACACCAGCCCAACTTCAAGTACATGGTTAGTCCCATTGAACTCAACAGGTATGCCAACTCCCGTGATTTTACTACACGTCTTGTGAATGATGGTGGGTTTTTCCATGAAATCCCACCTGCTGCAGTCAACCTACTAGATGAGAATCTCCGCTTTCTTTAGATAAACCTGTCTAGTTCTCACGACTATGGAGAAAAGCTTGAAAACCATGAACCCCTCAAATTGAAGTTTCCTGATTTTTAAGCCATTCTGTAATTTCTTGCGGCCTCACTAATGATTTTGGAAGCCTTGGAGTCGGTAATACTAGCAGACTTACGATTGCGCTTAAGCAACTTGGATGTGAAATGGTCACTCAAGGTTTGTCTTCACAACAAAGAAAAGCCTGTGGCTGACCCATGCCAGCTGAGTCGGGCTTGCAGGGCTGTTTTATTGCTGTGTAGACTTCCAGGCTCCTCCCACCTCACAATGAATCGGCCCTGCAAGCCCAGGTCAGCTGGCATGGGCCAGCCGAGGGAGTTGTTTTAGTTGGGTAGATATGCCCTGAGTGACAATTTCACATCCAAGTTACACAGCAATAAGACAGCCCTGCAGCCTGATCTGGCTGGCACAGGCCAGCAGCCACAGCTTTTTCTGGTTGTGTAGACATACCTTAAGGGCTTGTCTACATGGTGCTTTAGTCCGCACCACAAGGCTGGACGTTTTAGTCTACACTAGCGTGTGGCATCCTAACCGGCCAGTGTGGATCCTGCTGACATGTGCTGAAAGGGTCCTAGTGCGCTTTAATGCAGGACTGTTGGAAGGGGACTATGTTAATGCACACTAGGGAATTTTTAGTGCACAGCAGCAAACTCCGCACACACAGGACACACTATGTGCATTAGAATCTACACCTCCCTGGTGCAGACTAAAGCACCCCATAGACCAGCCCTTCGTCAAACAAAGGGTAGGAATAAATGGCCAGTTTTCAGAATGGAGAGAGGTAAATAGTGGTGTCCCCCAGAGGTCTGTACTGGGACCAGTCCTAGTCAACGTATTCATAAATGATCTGGAAAAAGGGGTAAACAGTGAGGTGGCAAAATTTGCAGAGGATACAAAACTACCCAAGATAGTTAAGTCCCAGGCAGATTGTGAAGAGATACAAAAGGATCTCACAAAACTGGGTGACTGGGCAACAAAATGGCAGATGAAATTCAGTGTTGATAAATGCAAAGTAATGCACATTGGAAATCATAATCCCAACTATACATACAAAATGATGGGGTCTAAATTAGCTGTTACCACTCATGAAAGATCTTGGAGTCATTGTGGAGAGTTCTCTGAAAACATCCAGTCAATGTGCAGCGGCAGTCAAAAAGGCAAACAGAATGTTGGGAATCATTAAGAACGGGATAGATAATAAGACAGAAAATATCATATTGCCTCTATATAAATCCATGGTACAACCACATCTTGAATACTGCATGCAGATGTGATCGCCCCATCTCAAAAAAGATATATTGGAATTGGAAAAGGTTCAGAAAAGGGGTATGGAATGGCTGCCATATGAGGAGAGATTAACAAGACTGGGACTTTTCAGCTTGGAAATAAGACGACGACTAAGGGGAGATATAAAATCATGACTGGTGTGGAGAAAGTAGATAAGGAAGTGTTATTTGCTCCTTCTCATAACACAAGAACTAGGGGTCACCAAATGAAATTATTAGGCAGCAGGTTTAAAACAAACATAAGGAAGTGCACACAATGCACAGTCAACCTGTGGAACTCCTTGCCAGAGGATGTTGTGAAGGCCAAGAAAAAAAGAACTAGATAAATTCATGGAGGATAGGTCCACCAATGGCTATTAGCCAGGATGGGCAGGGATGGTGTCCCTAGCCTCTGTTTGCCAGAAGCTGGGAATGGGTGACAGGGAATGAATCACTTGATGATTACCTGTTCTGTTAATTCCATCTGGGGCACCTGGCATTGGGCACTGTCGGAAGACAGGATACTGGGCTAGATGGACCTTTGGTCTGACCCAGTATGGCCGTTCTTATGTTCTTATGTCCCCATCTGTCAATTTGAACACCTTACTGCAGACGTGAATGCATTTAGGCACCCATGTCTTTCACTGGGGTACAACACGCTATGGGACTGCACACAAAGCCCGAGAGATACACATTTGAGGTCAAGGAGCTGCATGGATTCCTCAGACATCACATTAAACTCAGGTGCAGAGATGCCCCAACTCCACATTGAGAGATTTTTCTGGCTAAGATTTTCAAGAAGAGCCTCAGCTCTTCGGTCCCCAACTTGAGAGGTCTTAAAATGATCTGATTTTCACGGGGGTCACATTCTAACACTCACACACGCACACACACAAATCAGGACCCTTTAAAGATGACTCAAGTTGGGACACTTATTAAAAGTCACTTTTGAAAATCATGGCCTCAGATTTTGAATTAAAACCTTTCATAATACCCTTTGCCCTTCCCCGGCACCTGACAGCCAGGGACCTCCAAATATTAAACCCCCATGAAGGAAGGAAATACCATCCTCATTTTACAGGTTGGGAAACTGAGGCAGCATCCTTCCCAAGGACACAGTGAGTCTGTGCAAAGGAGATTTATCCAAGGACAGATCTCCCAATCCCCCTGCTTTAACATCAACCTCCTCCCTTCCCCACTCAGAAAAAGGAATCTGGACTATCTGATTCCACTCTTTCTAAAAAAAGACGCGAGACCACATTTGCTGGAGTTTCCATTCAGGTATTAGGCTTCATCTTAAGAAAACAGCCCAATGCCAGACAGACCTTTTATTAGCACTTGCTTTAAAAGAAAAAAAAAAAAGTCTAAATGCAATCTGATTGCCAATAGAACGGTGATTCAATTTGGCCTTTTGCTTTATCCCCCACTCCCCTCGCTGCCATCTCTCTCCGCAGTATCGATTCGGTATTGTTAACCTTTCTTTATTACTTGTTTATGTTCCCCCATTACTTTAAAACATCAATAAGGAGCTTTTTAAAAAGGACAGCGGCAAGAAACGGAGAGACACTGAGGAAAGGTCAGGGATGAGGAAGGAGGTGGTGCCGGCTCTCTAGAAGCAACAAGCTGACAGCGCAGAAAGGTTAGCATTCCTGCTGCTCGAGGGACGGTGCTCACTTGTTTATCAGAGTGACATGAGTATCACCAACTCCCAAATACGTGCAGCAGAGCGAAGGCAAAATGTCAGGCTGCCCCCACAGTGTCAATGATCTATGGACAGACCTCCCTGCATCTCTCTCTGGCAGGTAGAGGATGCTCTCGAAGGTTGGCTTTGTTTTGATAGGATTCTTTATTTTAAATGTTCTTTCAGTGTAAGACTTCCTGGATGAAATTGACTTCAATATTTTTTTTAAACGGTGTAAGAGAACTGGGCCTAGAGAGGATGCAATGGCCAATAAAATAAATCAGTCTATTAGAGATGGGGCTCAGAGTGCAAAATTCTGATCTATATCATTTGATGTTTATGTTTTGGCCAGAGGATGCTGAAATCAGGACATGCTTTTCTCCTCATAAATGAAGATGCAGCGACCTGTGGGATCATTCCTTCAGCAAGCAGATTCCTAATGGAGCTGGCAGGAGGGCAAGGCATGCACTGTAACAATGTTTTTGGGAGCGGTCAGCTGAGCAAGGCATAGATACAAATATCTATTTCAGGTACTTACAACACCCCCACCTTATCTGAACACTGCACAATCTTCAGTTGTCAATGTACTTAGCCTCACAACACACCCATGAGATAAGGCAGGGCTATTGTCCCCATTCTACAAATGAGGAACCAAACCACAGAGAGGCCATGTGACTTACCTAAGGTTATACACAAAGACTAGTAAAGCTGAGAATTGAAACAGGGTCACCAGAGCATGAGGCTACCACCTTAACCACTGGACCATCCTTCTAATAAGGTACAAAACTGTCTGAGATTATATTAGCTAGGATGTGAGTTCTAAGGGGGCCATGTGAGAGAATTCTTTTGCTCAAGCATCTCTAAATGCTACATAAACTAGGTGAGATTCACTGCAGAGCCAAATTCTGGTCCCATTGAGATTACTATCAAATCTCCTTTCAGTTTCAATGGGACCAGGATTTTTTTTTTTCCTATTAAAGGCAGCAGCAAACTTCCCATTGACCTCAATGGCACCAAACGAGGCCCTGCACAAATCCCCAGCTTATGTATTTATTTATTGTATTCCCCTTCCCCTCGCAATATGGATAGTTGGCTGACAGAACATCTGTATCTCAACACAGGCCTAGCAGTGGCCATGTTTCCTAACAGCCTCATTTCAGGGGATAAATGGCTTTAGAAGAAGGTCCCAAGAAGAAGTGGTGATGCACACTAGGAAGCAAGAGCCCTGAAATTGGCTTAAGGAAGAAGAATGGGGGTCAGATGTTTAACGCACACACACAGAGCTAGGCTTGCAGTTCTGCAGGCACACGACTTGAGCTACGCACACAGGAGCAACCTGACAATGAAACAGCTCAGGCATGATGAGGGACATAAATTCAAACAGGAAACAACATTTGCAATTGAAGCACCCTGGGCTCGGTGCGCAAGCCGGCATTCACGGGCCCAGGCCTATTTGACACCGTACACTGATTGTACAGGGCTATATCCTAAGTGCCTGCTCTGCTTATAATAATATATGGAGATATACCTATCTCATAGAGCTGGAAGGGACCCTGAAGGGTCATTGAGTCCAGCCCCCTGCCTTCACTAGCAGGACCAATTTTGCCCCAGATCCCTAAGTGGCCCCCTCAAGGATTGAACTCACAACCCTGGGTTTAGCAGGCCAATGCTCAAACCACTGAGCTATCCCTCCCCCCCATGCTTCTGCATGCTATCCCTGATGTGCAAAGCTGGTGAATACTATTTAATATTAGGTGCAAGGGAACTAGCCACTACCCTTCAACTGACAGCAGAGATGGGCCTGAACCAAGACTTCCAGACACCGCTGAACCTTTGAGAAACTCAGCTCCAAATACTTTGTAGTATGAAGCCATCTATAACTGAGATATTAGATGAATTGGCCAAATTCTGTCTTCAATTAGACCTGTTAAACCTTTTGATTTTAAATAGGAACTGAGGCTTCCTCAAAAACTCAGCATAGAGCAGACTTCCNAGCCCCCTGCCACATCCCGCACCCCAACCCCCTGCCCCGAGCCCCCTGCTGCACCCTGCACCCCGACCCCCTGCCGCACCCCTCACCCTCTTGCACCCCACACACCAACTCCCTGTCCTGAGCCCCCGTTGCACCCTGCACACCTCCTGCACCCCCTGGGGGCAGCGTTGGGTGGGGACTTCGGGAAGGGGTTTGAATGGGGCGGGGAGAGGTGGGGAAGGGGTGGGGCCTAATGGAAGGGGTGGGGTGGGGGCGGGGCCAGAGGCAGCGAGGGGCGTGTCAGTGATGCGGCCCTCGGGTCAATGCACTGGTCCTCATGTGGCCCTCGTGGTCATTTGAGTTTGAGACCCCTGGACTAGATGATCATAAAGGTCCCTTCTGACCTTAAAGTCTATGAGTCTATTTACACCAGCTGAGAATCTGGCCCAGCGAGCAACCCTACAGCAAACCACTCCAGGCACAATGGAGGAAATACAATTCAGTGAGGAAACAGTTTCCATTTCAAGCATCCAGAGGGTTCTGATGAGCAGCAAGACACAAAAGCCTCCCCACCTCATTAAACACACAGCCCCAGTGACCTTTTGAGATCAGATGTAACCGCACAAGGAATCTCTCTTTGACCCCACAAAGCTCTGTAAATAATAGATCTTTATCATTCATGTTAAGAGACAGCATTGTGGTGGATGGTGCATGTTTAAGAGCCTGTAGTTCTGCTTGCAAACCCAAAGCCATTTCACTAACAAGATCACTAGCATCCCACACCATCATCATTGTATGGGCAGGTGAAAACCAGGAATCAGGCAACACCCTGGATCTTTGAGAAAAGCACAGCTGGGGGCGTGTCTTGGAGACCGGCATGACAGGATGGGTTACTCCTAAAGTTTTTCCCTCTCAAAACCAGCTCCTCTCCCATAGTGAGGAGAGGAACTATGAATGGACACTATCATAATAATTCAAAGGCCCCAGTCACCATCAGAGCCCCAGCTTGCTGGGTGCTGCATAGACACCTGCCTGGATACCTTAACTGCCATAGAAGAAATGTATATCTGAGCTCCAATTGAAGATGCTACCATGCATTGGTGCCTTTCAGTTTGAGACTTGTAATGTATCTGCAGTGGGGATCATATGAATTTCAAAGGTCACCATCTCTCTTTCTTGCATTAAGAGAAGTTTCTGCCTATATTTGAAATAGGAGAACCAAGGAGGAGGCAAATGTTGCATTCAGCCTATCTCCCTTCACCAAGACAGTTCAGTCTCATAGTGACATTAGATTCATTACTGTTCCAAGACACAGCTAAAAGCAATGAGATATGCCTGCTATCCTACTTGCCTGGGACCTACTCCTATAGGACCATTTGGCTGCCCTGGTACCACTTTTTTTCCATAAATGGTCAGATGACAAACACCTGTATAAGCAACGTTGCTTCTGTCTGTATTCACACAGGGACAAAGGCATTCTTGCATGAAAAGGAGCGCCCACCACTGGCTATTCTATTCTTTGGAAATGAGTGACTTGATTCTTATTTGTCATCTACTAGGGGGAAACAAGACTTCAAATAAACACTCGTTCCATTCCATTAGTATCCCTGGAGCATGCTAACAGGAGCTATTGACGTTAGACATTTTGAAAATCAGCAGGTCCAGATCACTGTGAAAAAAAGATTTGAGGTTTGTGATGAATAGTCAACTGAACATGAGCTCCCAGTGCGACACTGGCCAAGAGAGCTAATGTGATCCTGGGATGCATGAACAGGGAAATTTCGAGCAGGAATAGAGAGGTTATTTTATCTCTGTATTTGGCACTGGTGTGACCACTGCTGGAATCCTGTGTCAAGTTCTGGTGCCCACAAATTAAGAAGCATGTTGAAAAATTGGAGAGTGTTCAGAGAAGAGCCGCGAGACAATTAAAGGATTAGACAACATGCCCTATAGTGATAGATACAAGGAGCTCAATCTATTTATTTTAACAAAGAGAAGGTTCAGGGTGATTTGATCACAGTTTCAGTACCTACATGGGAAACAAATATTTAATAATGGGATCCTCTGACAGAGAAAGGTCTAACACAATCCAACGGCTGAAAGTTGAAGCTAGACAAATTCTGACTAGAAATAAGGCATTATTTTTTAACAGTGAGTAATAAACCATTGGAAAAATTTGTCAAGGGTTATGGTGGATTCTCCATCTCTGATGATTTTAAAAATCAAGATTGGGTTTTTTTTCTAGAAGATCTGCTCTGGGAATTATTCTGGGGAAGTTCTGCAGCATGTGTTACACAGAAGGTCAGACTAGATAATCATAATGGTCCCTTTTGGTCTTGGAATCCATGAATCTAGAAGAACAAATGAGCAGCAAATCACATATATCACTTGTATGCAGATAGTATGTGAATGTTCCAGTCCTGTGCAGCTAGGCAGTAAAAAAAAACAACAACCCTTCATTACAAAAAAATAGTGTTGTACTGCTTGACAATTCTGAAGAACTGCTGGTGTCTAGAGTCTTGGAAGAATGTTCTCTCAATCCACAGCATCTAGTTGGTAGATCAAATAATTAAAACTAATTTCAGAAAAATAACTCTGGTTGCAAACAGAAAAGAGGGGTAAATTCCTCAGATCAATTATCAATGTGTTGCCCAGCGCTAAATGTTTTCTGTTTACACCACTGCATCCTCTGCAATGTCAATAAAGATGCAGATGTCACCCAAGGCGAATAGGCTAGATTAATAGGCAGAAGGTTATGTTTGAACTACTAAGAAGGAAAATCCATACCTTCAGTAAAAAGCCTCTAGCTAGGAGTGACCAGAGGTTAGTATTAATTAAGTCTTCCTTGAAGGGTGTAAAAGATGGTGCATTTAAGAAGGAAAGTGTTTAAATTACGTGAAGTAGTATTTTCAGGTGAGGGTGTCTGCAAGGAAACTCTCAGGATGATAAGTGAGTATAATGAACAAACTACACTAGAGAAGGAGCTGGATGTACAAAAGCAGAGCTCCACGAGAGAAGTTTTCATCAATGATCAGCTACCTCCACCTCCCAGCCCAGGGCACAGAATTCATTCAAGACATTAGTATCATATGACAAGGTACATTAGTACCTTCATGGAGAGAAAATGCCAGGTATTAAGGGTCTCTTTAAATCTAGCTGAGAAAGGCAGAATAAGAATCAGTGACTGGAAGTTGAAGCCAGACAAATTCAAAGTTGGAAATAAAGGTGCAAGTTTTGAAACAATGAGGGTGAGTAGGCATTGGACCAAGGGAGGTGGTGGATTCTCCATCTCTTGAAGTCCTCATATGAAGACTGGCTGCCTTTCTGGAAGAGATGTTTTAGCCAAACACAAGTTATTGAGCTCAATACAGGGGTAATTGGGTGAAATTTAGTGACCTGTGAAATATCGGTCAGACTAGATGATCTGATGGGCACTTCTGGTCTTAAATGCTATGAAAATGTTCTAAAACCAACTCACTGAGTCAGGGTGGGTGAATTTTAACAAGGGAATTAAACAGCAGAGTCTTGGGTTCTGTTTTCACTCATGAAATGAACTGGTTGTGTGACTGTGGTAAGTCACTTAACATCTTTCTCTCAATAATCTGTACATGATTATAATACTTCCATTGCAATGGTGCGACAGGGTTTAGAAAAGAAGCATTTGTCAATAATTTGGAAGTTTGGGAGGAAAGATGCTTCAAAGTACTAATGACTCAGGTGTGACGTTACACCCCATGTTCTTCTTGGAAATATGGTTATGATATGAATATGGCATAACAAAGATGTAAGATGGCTCATGCAAGATATCATTGGAAAGGTTATGATTTACTAAATATGATTATTCAATTTGTATGCATGTATCATTTCGGTATCTGAAGTTAGGCATATTGACTATGTAAGAATTACAACTGTGTGTGTACTTGGGGAAACACCCACCAGTAGGGTGACCAGATGAGGGGAAGAAAATATCGGGACACATGGGGGGGGAGGGGAGCAAAAAAAATAAATAGCCGAGCGAGTCCTGCCCCGGCTGAGTTTAAAAAAAACCCAAAAGACCACAGTGCTGCCTGCGGATATTGGGACAAAATACGTCCCGACCTAAGATCGGTCGGGACGCAGGACAGAGACTGAAATATCGGGACGGTCCCGATAAAATCGTGACGTCTGGTCACCCTGCCCACCAGACAGTAAGCAATCATCCTGAATGAGCCATTTGAGAAGGACAATAGAACTCTGAATATACTAATCTTCCACCTTCCTGAGGAGTTTCCTGCAAGGTCAGGTGACAAGATAACCTGATACAAAATACCACCTTGGACACTGCTAATACTTTTCCTCTGTAGGGGGGTGAGGATCAAACAAAGGTTTCCCGCCTTAGGTAAATCCTTTTTAAGGCTGGGGATGGGGTTAAACTGGACTCTCCTCCATTGCCTACCCAAGAAGAAAGACTGCTGAAAATACCTGAAGGGACAAAGGAACTAACCTGAGGGGAAAGGCAGGGGTGAGTCCAGACTGATACAGGGATCCAGTCTGTAAGAAGAAATAACTGGAAATATAAGCTACAGAAACATCTCAACTTGCCTAAAATAACATTTAGGGTGAGAAAATATTTCTTGAAACCAGTCTCTTTAAGCTTAGTTTGCGTGTTTTGTTTTATTTGCCTTGTAATCTGCTTTGTTCTGTTTGCTATTATCCCTTATAATCACTTAACATCTGCCTTTTATAGTTAATAAATTTGTTTATTATTAAACCTAGTTTGTGCAATTTCTAAATGTGGGGGGTAAGAAGTTGTGCATCTCTCTTCACATTGAGGGAGACGGTGAATTTTGATGAGCTTGCGCTATGCAGATCTTTCTATACAGCGCAAGACAGTATTATTTTGGGTTTATTCTGCAAAGGGGTGTGCAAGTGAGTACTGGGTGAATCCTCTCACACAGAGCTGACTTCAGTCTGTGTCTGCAGCTGGGTGTGGCCCTACCTGTGTGTGTGCTGCAAGAGGTCGGAGAGCCTAATTCAGCAAAACAGGCAACGGGAATCCAGGCTGGTGGAGCAGGAGGGGCTCAGTGAAACCCCAGTACATGAGGTGGCATCCCAGAAGGAGGGGTCTAACCCATCACAGTGGCATAGTTGAGCAGGATAATGTGCACAGGTTATTGCTCTGAGACACTGGTGGTGATTTTAAGTGAGTTTTAAGTGTATTGGCTAGAGAACAGACAAAATGGTTACTGGTTTGTTATTTTCTGTTTGCTTTTTTCGGGCAAGGGAAGTAGGGACAGAAAAGCAGGAAAATGAGTGAAAGTGAAGCTACCAAAAAGTTGGAGCTCTACCAGTTGCAAGTAGAAGAAAACAAAAAGCTGCATAAGAGACAGATAGAATTGAAACAGATGGAAATTGATGAGCAAAAAGCTGCACATCAGAGGGCCATGGAACTGAGACAGCTAGAGGCTGAGAAAGCCCAAGAACGGAGAAAGCTGGAGGCTGACAAAGAAAAGGAAGCAGAAGCAGCCAGGTAGAAATTAGCCCTGGAACTGAAAGACAAAGGAATGAAGCATGAACTGGCCATAATGGAGTGGAGAAGACAGAACTCCACACCAGGGGCTCCACCTCTCCAAAAATCCACAAGTGGGAGTGGTTGTGTCCTCCATACAGCAAGTCTGGGGACATTGCTGAATATTTCATCACCTTTGAGAGCCTGTGTATGCTCCATACAATTCCTGAGGATCAACAGATGACAACTTTGGTTGCAAAGTTGACTGGGAGAGCACTGGATATATTCAATAAGATGCCAATTAGTGATGCTTCAAGCTATGGTAAATGTAAGGAATTGGTTTTAAAACAGTTTCAGATTACACCTGAAATTTATAGAGTAAAATTTAGAAGCCTTAAGAGAGGGGCTGGATTAAGTAATGTGGTTTATGTGAACCAAATGAGAGATTTACTGGATAAGTGAGTAAGGGGAAACGGTTTGAAGGGATGTGTGATTTGGTTGCTCAGGAGCAGNTTGTTTATTATTAAACCTAGTTTGTGCAATTTCTAAATGTGGGGGGTAAGAAGTTGTGCATCTCTCTTCACATTGAGGGAGACGGTGAATTTTGATGAGCTTGCGCTATGCAGATCTTTCTATACAGCGCAAGACAGTATTATTTTGGGTTTATTCTGCAAGGGGGTGTGCAAGTGAGTACTGGGTGAATCCTCTCACACAGAGCTGACTTCAGTCTGTGTCTGCAGCTGGGTGTGGCCCTACCTGTGTGTGTGCTGCAAGAGGTC
The DNA here is from genome assembly GCA_003942145.1 of Platysternon megacephalum. NCBI lineage: Eukaryota > Metazoa > Chordata > Testudines > Platysternidae > Platysternon > Platysternon megacephalum. The sequence continues at coordinate 5,781,660 of QXTE01000090.1, forward strand.
GGAGAGCCTAATTCAGCAAAACAGGGAACGGGAATCCAGGCTGGTGGAGCAGGAGGGGCTCAGTGAAACCCCAGTACATGAGGTGGCATCCCAGAAGGAGGGGTCTAACCCATCACAGTGGCATAGTTGAGCAGGATAATGTGCACAGGTTATTGCTCTGAGACACTGGTGGTGATTTTAAGTGAGTTTTAAGTGTATTGGCTAGAGAACAGACAAAATGGTTACTGGTTTGTTATTTTCTGTTTGCTTTTTTCGGGCAAGGGAAGTAGGGACAGAAAAGCAGGAAAATGAGTGAAAGTGAAGCTACCAAAAAGTTGGAGCTCTACCAGTTGCAAGTAGAAGAAAACAAAAAGCTGCATAAGAGACAGATAGAATTGAAACAGATGGAAATTGATGAGCAAAAAGCTGCACATCAGAGGGCCATGGAACTGAGACAGCTAGAGGCTGAGAAAGCCCAAGAACGGAGAAAGCTGGAGGCTGACAAAGAAAAGGAAGCAGAAGCAGCCAGGTAGAAATTAGCCCTGGAACTGAAAGACAAAGGAATGAAGCATGAACTGGCCATAATGGAGTGGAGAAGACAGAACTCCACACCAGGGGCTCCACCTCTCCAAAAATCCACAAGTGGGAGTGGTTGTGTCCTCCATACAGCAAGTCTGGGGACATTGCTGAATATTTCATCACCTTTGAGAGCCTGTGTATGCTCCATACAATTCCTGAGGATCAACAGATGACAACTTTGGTTGCAAAGTTGACTGGGAGAGCACTGGATATATTCAATAAGATGCCAATTAGTGATGCTTCAAGCTATGGTAAATGTAAGGAATTGGTTTTAAAACAGTTTCAGATTACACCTGAAATTTATAGAGTAAAATTTAGAAGCCTTAAGAGAGGGGCTGGATTAAGTAATGTGGTTTATGTGAACCAAATGAGAGATTTACTGGATAAGTGAGTAAGGGGAAAAGGTTTGAAGGGATGTGTGATTTGGTTGCTCAGGAGCAGTTCCTGAATATGTCTAGTGATGATATAAAAACAATGTTTATGGGATAAAAAGGTAGAAAAGGTCGAAGAACTTGCAACGGTTGCAGATACATTTGAACAATCCCAAGCACCTAGTAGGAATAAATCACAGGCAGAGGGGTTTACGTTTCGTGGGAAGCAAGGTTCTCGTTTTACCCCTGGGAAGAAGGAGGGTGGATGGGAAGCTGGACACTTACCTCTCCAAGTTCACTCCTCCAGTCCTCATCCCAAGTCTCCTGTAAGAGCAGAAGAGCAGAGAAGGTGCTATCATTGTAATTCCACTGAGCACCTGAGGAATAAATGCCCTGTGATGAGTGGGAACAGGCAGCAGGCAACTCATGGACATGCTGCTACCCAGAGCACAGAGGCACCTCAGGCACTTATCATACAGGGTTTGTAAAGATTCCCATTGCACAGCCAGGCTGTAAGCACCTAAAGGCTGTCAGAGTACATGGCAGAGAACTTCCTGGATAGAGAGATCCTGGTGGATCTCTGTGGTCAGAAGACACCTGGTTCAGGAGGAAGACATACTGCCAGGGCAGATGGCAGAACTTTTGTGAGTAAGAGGTCACAAAATCCTTGTGCCTTTGGCTAAAGTGCACATGGAAACTGAGGATTTGCAAGCTGAATTAATCATTGCTGCGGTTCCTCATAATCCTACAAAAATTATTTTGGGTAATGTGGATGGGTCATTACAAAAACTAATTTCCCCATATTAATTCCCCCCTACTGTTACTCACACCTTCTTGTCAACTGTTTGAAATGGGCCACCCTCATTACCACTACAAAAGTGATTTTTCCTCCATTGGTATTCTACCGTTAATTGAATTGTCTCGTTACCACTGACTCCCCCACTTGGAAAGGCAATTCCCATCTTTTCATGTACTGTGTATATATACCTGCTACTGTATTTTCTACAACATCCATCCGATGAAGTGGGTTTTAGCCCACAAAAGCTTATGCCCAAATAAATGTTAGTCTCTACGGTGCCACAAGGACTCCTTGTTGTTTTTGCTGATACAGACTACCATGGCTACCACTCTGAAACCTGACTTTTTTAATGTGGCTCAGGCTGTGCAGGGGTCTGTCAGCAGCAAGGGGGAATCTTGTGCTGAAGCCCTAGTGGGAAAGAGCAAAGTACATAAACTGCTCAGGAAATGGGAGAATGTCTCTTTAATTCCTCTGCAGCCCTGCAAAGCAGTTTGCTACCGGGGTGGGGGTGGGTAAAACCAGTTCCTTTCGGGTGGATATTCCCCCTGGGGAAGGGGAATGTTTTGCCCGAGGGTAGGAAGACTCTCCAGGTTGCTGGCTGCCAGGAAGTTGCAGTTAAGCAAGGAACAGAGCTCCCTCTAAAATACATAGAAAAATGTGTCCTAGAGGAAAGCCCAGAGAAAAGTGATGGAGTCCTAGAGACCCCTGCGGTGGGTGTGGATTCCATGGCACAACTGGAGGCAAACCCAATTCAAAGATGGAGAAGTGGGCAGTGCTTACCAGGGAGGGGTCTGGTCTGGCTGTTAGTTGTGGGCCCACAGCTGAACAGGGGACAGATTCCACTCTAGGGAGCACAGGGATGTGTGCCCTAGAGAGCAGCCTAGAGAAGGAAGTTAAGAAGAAATGTGTGTGTGGGGTGTGGGGGGGTGTACAGGAATGTCTCCTCATGGATTACAGGGGGGCAAGGGCGGGGGGTTGCCCAGGAGAAATTTGCTGGATCTGTATCTGTAATCCCAGGCAACTCCCCTGTGGCTCAGGTTTTAAGGGGGAACTGTGTAACTGACCTCCCGGAGTGGAGTAGCCATACAGCTGACCTCTTGGGAACAGAGAGAGGGGTGACCGAGGGTACCGCGATCCGGGTCCCACTTTTGCAAAATGTTTTTCCTGCTGTACTTGTGAAAACTAACTCTGTCTCTTCAAGGCAGGGTGGGGCTTTTTCCAAGCAGGCTGGTGTCAGTGAAAATGCTAATGAACCACCTGAGGACGGGAAGGAGACAGCCATTTCCCAGGCAGGTAAAATCCCTCCCTACAGCTAAGCATCAAACACTGAGTAATGGGGGTGAGTAACACAAAGGAATCCCAGGGTGGATTCTTCACATAGGCTTAACCCTGGAGAGGAAATGCAACTCCACAGGGGGGTGGGCCAGTAACATACAAGGTCCCCATACACCCTTTCCTTGCCAAAACCCCAAATGCATATCTAAACTAAGAACCTTTACTGAGGAGGAATGCAATAAATGCTAAACAAACTGGTCAGTTTAGACAGAGAAATCTGTCCTTTTCTTTTGATCCCTCACTGAATTCATGATTATTGGTGAGCCTGATTTTCCAGTGATGCTGAGCACCTGTAACGCACCTCAACCTCAGGTGTTGGTTTCAGGGCCTAACGCTCGCTCGGGAAAGAATCAAGCCTGATTGCTAGAATTTTCAGGAGTGCTAAGCAATTTGGGTGAGGAGTGCTTGGGGGGATCTATTCCTATATATAAAGCCTATGGAATTTGAGCAACCCAATCCATTTAGCCAAAACACTGACACTTCTTTGAACATTTCTAAATGGTCCGCAATTTATTTGCCTTTGTCACTTTCCAACTGGATTATGCCTCCTTTTCACCTTTCATTTTATCACTGTCTATAATAAAGACACTCATTAATTTCAGCCATAAATACAGATATGATGGTTTTATCCCATGGCAATAAATGGTACTTTATTTAAAGGATCAAAAAGATAAACCAGTGTAGTAATTTACCATAATTATAGCAATGAACTGGTCTGTAGAATTAGTCCCAGCAGAAATAAAAAGAGGATCAAGAAATTTCCATGGAAATCAGTGAAGTGGAAAGGAACAAGAAAAGATGGAAAATGCGATACTGTCGGTTGCAAGAGTTTCATTTATCTGAGCAGAGAGAACGTGTGGATGGGAAAAGGAAGCCATGGCTAGGCACAATTCCTATTTCTTCTCTCAAAAAGCCTACCAGGCTGAGTTGCCTCAGCTTGAAGATACAGGCAGAATAAAAGGCAATTAGGAAGCCAAAAACCCACCACATTATCCCATTCTATAATTAGTGTCACCCCCAGTGCTGTATGGAGGCAGATTTCAGGGCCTTGCATATAATTTTCTGATTGAAAGAGAAAATCAATGACACGAAGTTTGGGTGTTTTCGAAGTGCAACTTGTTTATTTACATTAATTCTTGAACAGAGATGTTCACAAATGGCCTATTTGCCAATCCCCTCTTTCAGGAATCTCGACCCAAACACCAGTGCTTGTTTCCCAGGGAGCAATTCTACCCTGAGAACTGACTCTCTAATTAGAGATTTAAGGCGAAGAGCAATTCTTGCTGTTTGCACCAGCTCCCTGAAAAAGGAATTGCACCACAAAACAATACAGTGTTTCTTGAAGGATTAGAAAAATAATTTGAGAATCTATTTGTAACAGCGCCATCTTATAGCTTCATATACCATTACTGATATTTTGGTAGCATCTGTGATTGAGGCCCCATTGTGCTAGGCATTGGAGATACATATAGTGAGAAAGTCCCCGCCTCAAAGAGCTTACAGTCTAAATTGACAAGATAGACAAAGGCAGGAAGAAAGCCTCATCCCCATTTTATCAATATTCTCCCTGAGCACCCGTTTATGTGATTTGTCCAAAGTCACATAGGAAGTTTGTGCAGAGCCAGGATTTGAACCCTGGTAACCTGAATCTCAGGCCAGATTCTTAACCCCAAGTTATCCCCCCCCCTCTCTGGTTTTATCATTAAGTGTTACGAAAAAGGGATAGGTGGTGCTGCAGATGGCTGCCAAACGCCATCATGTGGGAGTAGGTCGCTGCAGAGAAGAACCACAGGGCATGCCATTGCAGAAGCAATGCCCTAAGGGTGCAGTAAGATGCTGTTTCTGTTTGATTCTGTGCTCAACTCTAGAACACGAGGGTTGGGAGGAGGCAGCATTGACTGGGGAGCTGGTTTTTTAAAGACCCCTTCTCCCTCCATCAAAAGATCAGTGAAAGATTTAGCCAGAGATTTTTTTTTCCCCCAGCCAGATCTATCCATAGCACAGTTCAAGAACTTGGCTTTTCTTTTCAAAGGTTCCCTTTTATCTCCTCTGCCCTCACTTACATCAACGTGAATCAGGAGTAACTCCCCTGAGTCAGTTGCAATGCAGCATGGTAAAACCAGTGATTGTGGGAAACAAAAGGTAGTTTCGAGTCCTTTCACCCCTCCCCAGCTCTGGGCCATTGTGTGTGAACCAAAATGTGGTATTGATGACATGGCTGGGCAGTAAGTGTTTTACCTCAGGCCTATTTCATCACTGTGTGAAATAATGGTTAAGTCTAACTCTTATGGGGTAGGCACAGGAAACCACACCACTTGCCAGGATCTTGTCCCAGTCAGATCGGTGATTATTCATGTCTGGTATTCCCTACAATATGCTCGGTACTTTCCATATATACAAAGAAAGCACTGTCCCTGCTTCAAAGAGCTTAGAGTCAAAGTGACACAAATCTGGTGTACCCATCTGAAGTCAGTGGTGTAAATGAGACCAGAACCTGGCCATTTGGTATCACTTTGCCCAGGCACTGGTGGAACGTAAGGGAAGCAAACGTCTACATACCTTTATGTCCTTTGTCTGCTTTGCGTAGCAACAGACAGTCACTTCCCAGACAGCTGCAACCATTGGCATGGAGAGTGGAGCTCACCAGCAGAGACAAACGGCTGGATAACGGTGTCAGAAAGTCAAACCGATCAATGATCCTTGCAAAACATCATCATATTTCCCAAAGTGAAAGAAAGACCTTATGAAACGTGTACCTCCTCCCTTCTCTCACTTTCTCGGAAACTGGCTAAAACAGCTCTTTAAATTAAAAGGCGATGGCAATTATAGTGCAAGTCATTAACAGCTTGCATTGAATTGTTCTCTGCTGTAGAGAGCTACTTGAAAGAGTGGCACAACATGCAACTTCCTGACATTGGTTCCCAGGTGAAAGAACCTCTGCAGCTGTTTCCTATTGATTGGAGGGTTGCTCATCAGCATTGGGACGTCCATTATTTCTTCTTTGCAAAATAATTGAAGCATTTGATTTTAAACCAATGATGAATTGGCAAATAGCCTTAAAAAAAGGTCACAGTCCTGGCCTCCCATTAAAGTGGTCCTATTCAATAGTATTCTGTAGAGGATGATACATTACAAATCAGCTTTGTCAAAGGCAATACCTTCCTTCTTTAAATACCCCAGGTTTCCAGCTCTCTCTATTGCAGGCTTCTGATTTATTTATTTTTTATTTTGCACGGCACAGCTTTAGCAAAGGTGGAGGCATCTAATGAAATTTGTTATGTTAACTCATCAAAGGGCAGGCCAACTCTGTACCCAGTTGCTTTCTCCAACCAAAAGCTGTCAAAAAGGTCAATTTCCTACCACAAGTGGTGGACGGGAATTGACTGACTTCTAGAAATCAAAGATGGGGAAAAAAACAACACCCCCAAACCCAACTTTAGACCTTTCCACTAGCACAGCAAGATTGCTCCCTAAGTTGGCCACTGCTATAACTTGCCCACTTATGGATGATTAATGAATTGCAACCTCCATTAGTTCCATTGGGACCTACTGTCACACTGTCCATACTATGAAATTTGTCCTTCATTTCAGCCTAATTTTCTGATCTTGTATCCTCAGGTTTTAAGGCCTGAAGGAACCATTAGATCTTCTAATCTGACCTCCTGTCTAACACAGGCCGTAAACTTTCATCTAGTTACTCCAGTATTAAAGTCCATAGCTTGTGCTTGACTACAGCATATCTTCCATAAAGGCACTCCCTTGTGATTTAAAGACACCAAGTTTCAGTGTCCTTCTTGTAGTTAAGCCTCCTTGCACCATTTTAGATAAGCGCAGTGTCTTTCCAGAGGCACGAAGATTAGCACTATTGCGCAGGTAGGATTCACAGTGCATAGCATGGCAACCTCCTGGTGTGGATCTTTGGTTGCAGCTGACACACAGAGCGATGCATTAAGGCTGGTCAGAAAGTGGTGGTGATGGTGGTGGGGTTGCTTCCCTCGCAAATACAATTTCAAGATTTAAGGGAACAGTTTCCATGGGAATCAGACCACTTAAAAAACCCAAATTTTCCATTAAAAAAACAGTTGCAACAACAACACCAACAAAATATTGACTGGCCTTATTACATGACATGGGTGCCACGTAACACAGGAAGTCTGTGTGCACCCAGTTCTGCAGGAGTGTGCAGAGGGCAGAAAGGCCAGGGCCTGGAGTGGAGGGAGGGCATGGCACTACACCCCTTGCGGAGAGATGCAATCGATGCGTGTGCACCTGCATGCATGCACACCCCTATACCTGGCAGCGGGAAGCATAACAGCCATCCACGCAGACAGGGATCAGACCATGAACTTCAGGGACTTGGCAGCGGCACCAGGATCCCAAAGACAGGCAGCCCTGCTGGAGCTGGGGCACATGTTAAGGCACCAGCCCATGGTGCCCCACCTCAACCAATGTGAGAGGTGAACCCTAATAATCTCCCTCCCTGCACTGTTGAAAAGCCCTGTGCTGCTCGGCTACATCGTTGTGGGGGCCTGTCCTCTGCTGCCTGGGGTGGATCCCTGTACGTGGAGGGGCTTAGGATCACAGGCTGCTCTACAGGTGCTGAGCATACTTCCACAGGGTTCAACACACTCAGCATGCCCCAAGATCCGTGCAGCAGTGATTTCAAACCCTCAGCCCTCAAACTTCTTGATGAGTGTCCCCTTCAAATATTTGTAGAGGGGGAGGTCATGACTAGACCTGGATTCCAAAGGCTTTCTCTGGAAAGCCTTTTCTTTGTACCCTGGAGACCTTAACTTTCAGAAGGAATCGAACCACCACCATTGCAAAGCAGGGCAGGGAGATAGAACAGGGACAAGTACTAGCTGTTAGGAAAGACCACTGCTCTCAGCTTTCATGGGCCTATCATGCCAATTGACATGGCAAAATACAAGTAGAACAACTGTTTGGAAAGGGAGCCTGTAAATTCACCTCCTTGAGAAAAGTCTCCAGCCAGAGGGAAGCAGATCTCCCATAAAGACTGTGCCAACAAGAGTCCAGACACTCCAAGGGGAGAACAGAAAGTTACACACACACACACACACCCCTAAACCAGCAGATTACATACTATGTTATTTTACCATAAGAATATTTCCAGCAACACATTATGAAAGCTTGTAATACACTGAACTCAGGAGTTATTATGAGATATGTATACAGGTTAAATGGATGTATGTATAGCTATAGAAAATTGAATTGTACTGTGGTTTGACTTCAGCATCATCTCATAACAGAGCAGTGAAGCAATCAGGCAGGGAGGGGCGACCTGCCCAATTAGAGGAGCCTGACTTCAGGCACATAGCCATTGTCCAGCCCAGGAAATCGAATCAAAGCAAATGGGAACAGCTTGAAACTGACAAGAAAACCCATCTTTTAAAACTAAGAAAGAAGGGAGTTTCTCACTTGGAATATCTATGGGGTCTGAAAGGGGGAATATATCCTGCAAACCCTTTTAAAATGGAAGGGGTTTGAACTGAAGATCATTCAAAACTTGGGAGACAGTCTAGAGACAGGAGGCTGTCTGGGAACACTGGACCCCCCATAGTCGGGGTGGGGGGGCTGATGGGAAGTAGTTATAAAAGACAATAGGTAACTCTTCTTAGAAAAGGGATTTTTGCTAATGTGAAAGTGTAAAGCCTGAGGTTGCGTCGTCTTGGTTATTTTCTGTGCAACTTGCATATGTTTGTTTCCACTTACTGTGGCTTTCCTATTACATAAACATTGTTCATCTTTATCCCAAGCAAGTCTCTGGTGGGCAANGTAAAGCCTGAGGTTGCGTCGTCTTGGTTATTTTCTGTGCAACTTGCATATGTTTGTTTCCCCTTACTGTGGCTTTCCTATTACATGAACATTGTTTATCTTTATCCCAAGCAAGTCTCTGGTGGGCAAACTGTGATGTGCATATACCAAAGTAAGGTGATACCGGGAGGGGGGGGGGGGCTGGTTTCATGCCTTTGGGGGTGACAAACCAGAGAGGAACAGTCCAAGTGTCTGGTATTTCAGAAATTGGGGAAGATGTATTTGGGGAGACCTGGGAATGAAAGGGCCTTTGGCATCACCCTGCAAAGTGTAACTAGGCTGGTAAGAGCCAGGGGGAGACCTTATGCTTGTGGACAGGCTACTGGTGTCAGGGAAATGTACCATAGCTGCACAGAACAAAGGCCCCCAAAGTTACAGGGCAGGTGGGGACAGAACCCATTACTAGTCTGGGTGGACCCCACAATGTCACTAGGAGCATCCCCTCTCTTCCCCACATTTTGGAAGGAAGAGGATAGTTGGGGATTGGTCCTGCTTTGAGCATGGGGTTGGACTAGATGACCTCCTGAGGTCCCTTCCAACCCTGATATTCTATGAGTCCTGACTGAGTCCAGGGACTGTGGGGTGGAACAGCATCACAAGAGAAATGAAGTTTTTTCAGCATGGAGAGACACGATTTTTCCCTGTTGCAAATTCATACACTTTTTGATGACGCTTGATACAGTTGCCCAGGAAATAGTTGGATGAAGCTTTCCTAGAATTCCTGTCTCCCTCCCGCCAAGAGAGAGACTGGCAAAAATTTCTCTGGAAATTAGCAACATTGCACTTGAGTGGATTTAAAAATCCTCGGTGCGGGTTGGGGGGAGAGGACCCTCTCCACAGTTTTCACTCATTGTGGGCTTGATTCTTCCAGCCTCACACCGAGCAGTGTCCTGTTCTGCCAATAGCCCTGCTGGTTTCAATACAGCAAGGTACTGCTGAGTGTGCCTGACAGAAGCAGACACAAATATCCACTCCCACAACTCCAATACTGTCCTTCTGTGCAATTAACAGAACAACGCCAGGAAATAATGCTGTTCACAGGAGCGTGGGGGACATTAAATTGTGTTACCACTCAGACCCACCATGGTGTTAAAACAAAAGAAACCCCTTTCCCTCACCCTTCCCTCCCCCCAAAAAAATCACGTCTCGCGATGACAAACTGTATTTTTAATTTCTCATGCCAGAGGCGGGCTTGAGTTGAAATTCTCCTTGTCATTTCAGTTGAAAGAGATATTCTTCCCGTCTTAAATAGAGCCGCTCAGAGTTCTTTAAATGAAGTGGTTTCTATTGAAAAGCCATCTTTTAAAAAGACACATGGTGGAACAACACCTCGCCCCCCTCCCCCTCCCCCCTCCCCCCAACAGTTTACTTTTTCAAAAGTTTGATTTTGGCACCATTTTTATCAAAAGCGAAATTTCCCATTTTCCAAAATCTCAGCTTTTGATAAATATTTATTATTTTTATTATTTTCAACAACCAAATATTGATCAAAAAGAGTTTTCAAACCCCCCGAAACTGAAGTGGTTCTCCTTCAAACCAGGCAAAAGGGAAACAGTTTTTAAATTTTCTCTTTTTATTACCATTCTTTGCAGCGCAGGGGAGCCTGGATGCCCCAAATCATGGACCACAACACCATGGTGGTAGCTGCTGTATAAACACAGAATGAAGAGCGGTGCCTGCTCCAAAGAGATTGCAATCTAGTTTTTAAGCCAGCTCTGATCTTAAACTATTCCTTAGTGTGATTGCGTGAGTTGATCTGGCTCAGAATTTGTGAAGTACTTTGGAAAGACACCTTAGGGACTGAAGCTGCTCTATTATAAATGTAAGATATGGTTATATGATGTACTGGCAATATGTACCACAGTAGTGAAGGAATGGCCCCGCACAAATGAAAGACGAAAGGAGCTCCATTTGCAGTTTCCAGTGTTGCTTTATTGTTCGGTAGAAAACCTGAGGGTCTTTACTTCTTAACAGCAGTCTAGTGCATTTAATGCAGTGCTATAGCAACCAGCTCACAGTGTAATGAATCTTAGAGCAAAGCCTCACTAAGATGATATCTTGATGCTAAATCATTTTAACCCACTTTGATGAAGCAGCTGGCCCAGATGGTGCACAGCTTTTTCTGGGTGGCTTCAGGAGATGGCTGGGCTAGCATCAGCTAATGGTTAGAGCTGTCGCTGCAACAGAATTAAAATCCAGGCAAGCTGGCTGAAATGTTTGAGACTTCCAGGCATGCCTGGATTTTAAGAGCAGCTCAGAGCACTGGGCTTAAATCCACATCCCAAAGGCAAACAATGCGAAAAGCTGCTGAATTACTTCTGGTCCCTTTGCAGTATATGTAACACGCTGTATCTACAAGCGAATCCCTAATGTCTTTCCATTTGTGCATGGATCCAGGTGATGTATTTAACCTGCATCAAGCTCAAGAATGCGCTCTTCAGCAATTAATAATCCATCACAAAGGTCAATTTCATTTGCGGGCATCTTTCCCCAAGGAAGAATCTGAATCCTAGCACTTCTCTGCACTCGTCCCTTCATTATAAATCTCTTTTGCACACACTCTAAACAAGTCCTTGTGGGATCATCCTGTTGCTTTGATATATCGGACAATCAGAGCTGCCTCACTAGACTGCAGTTTATAGTGTGAGCTATGTAACAAATGAGGATTTTTGACAGATTAAAAGATACTTTGTAGCGAAAAAGACAAAACTTGTCTGAGGAAACAATGAGTGTTGGAAACAGGTTGGATTAATGAGCACTGCTAGGTGAATAGTGTAAGAAAAACTCAAACCTTTACCTGAAGTGTTAAATGAATTCACATCCTGCCCCCCTTTCGGCCAATTTCCATGAACATTTGAGTTTCTCTCGCAGGAAAGTTTCACACAAAAAAACCCAAACATTTGCACCAGAACCACTTGCGCACTCATCCAGTCAGGGGGCAGATGCTATACCATGTGACTTACATTGTCCGACCAATCACAACTACTGACTTCATCTCAAACATCAAGATTTCTTTACCATCCAGCCACATAAAACGATTCCTCAAAGTGTCTGAGTTTGGAATGACGCATACGTCTGAGGAAATCTCCACAAACAGAAAAAGGGACTAAGTTCATCAACTTATTTGCTCAGTTCTCATAGGCTGAAATTCACCTCTGTTCAGAGGATCAGTTTAAGGCTTGTGCATAGCTCAAATCCCATAGGGACTAAATAGCTGCATACATTTTATGCTGTGTTTCTCCACAGGGGTGAGTTTTACCCATGGGTAAAACAGGCAAGATCTTTCCACGAGCACCCCAATTTTCCATCTAGAGATCTTCCACTGTTGTAACATCAAATCCTCCCACTCCGCCCAGAACCAGCCTCCTTATTGCTATCCTTTACTTTTTGGGTCCCTTTGCGGCAGGGAGACTTTGTAGGTTTGCAAATACATCAGCAGTGTGACCAGGTGCCTGGGATAGACCACACTGATAATGCCACACTCGGGGCAGGCTGAAAGAAATAGGGCAGACAACCCCCAAAGCTGGTGGTTTACTCTATAATTAAATCCACCAAAGCAGTAGCAAAAGAGCTTCTGCAATATCACACTGGTTAACCAGATACCAAACACTGTCCCCCTTAGGCATCCCAGCCCTTGACTCCCACCCAGACAACCAAGGGTAATATAGTGAGAGGTTACTGAAAACTCATTTCACCATATGCAAGGTCCTTTCTAATCCCAAAGGATCAGACACATATCCCCAGCTCGATATAAGTCTCAGGTATCCCGCTGTCAGGCAATCCTTAGTAAACCAAGTTAAGATTTAGTAATAAAAGACAAGAAGGAAGTTATAAATGGTTAATAGCTCATATACATACATATGATTGCAAAGTCCTTATATCAGGTTTGTAGCAGTGATGCTACAGACAGCTGGCTTGTAAAGTCTCTCTACTAACTTCCAAACGTTTGGAAGGTCCTTGATCCATAGTTCAAGATGCTCCTTTTTGTTGTAAACCTACAGTCCCGAGAATTGGAGCAGGAAAAAGGCAAGATGGAGTGAGAAAGCGAGATGGACCCATTGCGAGCGTGGAGTGTCTTTGATAGGCCATCAACACGTAGCTGTCTAGCCCTCATGTTAATTCTATCTGAGGGGCGTCACCCAGGAATACAACACATGTTCAAGGTACAAGCACAGAGCCAATATTCATATCTTCAGATACAAAGATGATGCATGCCTATAAACATGATCATCATAGTTAGCAAATCGTAACTTTTCCACTGACACCTCACATGACACACTTTGTACAAGATTTCCTGCAATTGTATAACACCGGTAGCAACAATGACACAAATGGTCACCTTTCTTCTACACCGCATCACAGCAGGATCAGGGCCTTATATTGTAAGCACCTCAAGACAAGGAGATCTAGCATTCCGTATAGACAACCTGCCTACTAGTGGTGCCGTATAAAAGAAATACGCTGCAATTTAGAGGGACACCGTGTTTGAAATGGGGCTTCATTAACAAGCACTAGGGAACTTTTAGCGCACGGCAGCAGGGTCCATATGGGCCAGTTAGTGCAAAACACACTAGTGCGCACTAGAATTCACACCCTTGTAGTACAAACGCATGCACCGTGTAGACAAGCCCATGATGGCCACAGAGAGAACAGACTCCCTGTGTTACCTCTGGGTTAGGGTAGATGCACTCGGCAGCAAGGAGGAAGCTTGCGCTGTCACTGCCCATGCTGTGCCTTTTCTGTGGGTAAAGAGAGGACTTCTGCATTCGGCGCTGTCAAGCTTTTCAGGGACCTTAACATGCACTTACAGCTGGGCACTTGGAAGCTGTGGGGTGAAAAGATGAAAACATACAGGGCCAAATTCTGCTGTCAGAGCCACGGGACGTCGCAGATAATCCCTCTACTCATGGTATTTGTGCCAAAGGTTTGAGGATACTCCTCCGAGCAAAGTTTGTCGTCTTTTTGCCTGCTTAAAGAACTAAACCGCCACCAAAAAATTCTACTCTCAACCAATCAATTTCCCTTCTGCACCTGGGCGAGGCAGCTTTCCAGTTAGCCGGATACCCCTTGTTGCTACTGTCGCCTTTGCATGCTGAAAAGCACCTGCGGGTGTAGCGTCTCTGCTGGTAGCAATGTCCTTATTAGCCTTAGGCTGCAACCTGTTACCCAGAATGTATGAGCACTGTGCAGAAACGCCCTATATATGGAGAACTGTAAACTCCCTAGAGAGCATCTAGGTTTTCAGCATATGGCTGTAGGTTGATTAGCTCTCTTACATGCTCTGTCTGCAGGGCCACAAGGTTGTATAGACAGGAATTTTTCTATCCCTGCCTCAGAATCTCCCACCTAGGGATCCAGGCTCTATTTTGGCCCAGCTTCCTACTTAAAGCTGCAATCAAGAGCCAAGCAACGCTCTACAATAAGTCTGGGTTTCTACCACTTACCGCAAAAAGGAACAGGAGGACTTGTGGCACCTTAGAGACTAACAAATTTATTGTAGCATAAGCTTTCGTGGGCTACAGCTCACTTCATCGGATGCATGCAGTGGAAAATACAGAAGGAAGATATATATATATATACACACACATGAAACAATGAATCTTACCATACACATTATAAGGAGAGTGATCAGTTGTCAGCAGGAGAGAAAAAAAAGGTCTTTGTGGTGGTAATGAAAATGGCCCATTTCCATCTACCAATGTGATATATGCCATCATGTGCCAGCAATGCCCCTCTGCCACGTACATTGGCCAAACTGGACAGTCTCTACGTAAAAGAATAAATGGACACAAATCAGACGTCAAGAATTATAACATTCAAAAACCAGTTGGAGAACACTTCAACCTCCCTGGCCACTCGATTACAGACCTAAAAGTCGCAATATTAAAACAAAAAAACTTCAAAAACAGACTCCAACGAGAAACTGCTGAATTGGAATTAATTTGCAAATTGGATACCATCAAATCAGGTTTGAATAAAGACTGGGAGTGGATGGGCCATTACACAAGGTAAAACTATTTCTCCATGCTTATCTTTCCCCCCCGCCCCCTACAGTTCCTTATATCTCCTTGTCAAGTGCTGGAAATGGGCCATTTTCATTACCACCACAAAGACCTTTTTTTTCTCTCCTGCTGACAACTGATCACTCTCCTTATAATGTGTATGGTAAGATCCATTGTTTCATGTGTGTATATATATATCTTCCTTCTGTATTTTCCACTGCATGCATCCGATGAAGTGAGCTGTAGCCCACGAAAGCTTATGCTACAATAAATTTGTTAGTCTCTAAGGTGCCACAAGTACTCCTGTTCCTTTTTGTGGATACAGACTAACACGGCTATTACTCTGAAACCTACCACTTACCGTAACTCTTCCCACAAACAGTCCAAGATGGCAACTGCTGTACCTGACTGCCCAGCTCTGGCTACCTTTGCCACTTCTGGATGCTTCTCACTCACCAGCTCTCTTCTAACCAATACAGATTCCCCATTACTACCCTCCTCCACAGCTACTATTCTTTATCTTTGTGCGGTGGCCTCTTTTTATACTCCTCAGAGGGAACCTGATTGGCTCTCCCTACTAGCAATGTGATTGGTTAATCCAGAATTCTTTATGTAAATAGCCTTCATACATATGATCTGGGAGTCTTGGTCTTCCCCCTGCAGGTCCTTCCATTGGCCCAGTTACATCCCTGTCTCCCTCTGAGATGACATGACACCTCACCCCTGCTACTCCCATTCCCATAGCTCCAGCAGTCAGGGGAAGAACTGGGTGGAGCTTGGGTTGTTTCTGTCACCATAGTAACAGACTTCCCTCTGAGGACATTTCTCATATTGTTTAGCCTATATTTGCCTGTGTTCAGTGTACTAGATCCCACCATCCATGGAACGTAGTTTCTGCAGCGCAGGGGGAAATTCTGAAATACACCAAGATACCCTTTTAAAAAAAACTTTTGGAAGGCCAGCATGAGGGAGCCAAATAGAAGCTGGAGGAGTGTTGGGTATTCACCTTTTGTGCCTCATGGCTTGATTCTCCACTGCCTGGCACCTTGAGTAATCATTAATGCAGAGGGTGTCGGATGCAATCAGCAGCATCCAGACCCAAATTTGGTGGCTTGAGCCAGGGAGGTCTAAAATGAAAGTTCGGAACTCCCATTCACGGAGGGCGGCTGTGAACTGTGGTGAAGTGAACTCAGGGTTGGAGATCAGGGAATCTTGTAGTGCAATAGTGCCGAGAGACCCTGAAACAGTAGCTCACCTCTCTCTATCATGGAAAGTCATCCACTGCCTCAGTTTCCCCACTGTTCCATGGGTATTTGGTGACTTGAGGGTTAGCCCTTGGGCCAAACATCAGTAAGAATCCTCCCCTATGGCAAACAGACCACTAAATAACAGCCTTCTTGCTCCCTTTCTGGCCTCATGCCTCCTTTCCCAGTCCTCGGCAGCTCAGTAGCCCTTGGCTACTATTGGTAGGGGTGTCAGCTTACCCTCCTCTAACAGGGGCAGCTGAGGCGAGAAGGAGCCTTGCTCTACCCCAGACACCCTAAAGCTGTGAGGTACCTTCCCCTTTCACTAAAATCCCCACCCTGCTTCACTCTTCCCTGGGCCACTTCCTACACAGGCCATCTCCGCCTGGACCTCTCTAGCCAGGCCCTTTTCAGGCCTCATCTCCATGGAGAAGACTCTGGCAAGTTCCTCCAGACGATGCCTCCGCTCAGTGGAAGAACCGGCCAAACAGACCCTCCGGCTAAGATCTGCTGCCTCTTGATCACTGGCTGAATCATGTGGTCCCCAGTCATGTGACTCTTCCCATTCCCTGTCTGAAAATGGCAAATGATCACGTAACGACTCTGCTCCCTGTGTGTCTCGGAGACAAATCTGCTCACGGTACTGAGTGAAAACATGCTACAGGTCCTGTTAGCTCTGCAGAGCCAACGCAGCTTGGGGAGAGAGCTGGATTCTATCACGCCACCAACACGGTGGGCAGCCAAGGTTTAATGATCAAATCTATCTCCGATACTTATATGGCCCCCATTACTGTGATACCTGAGCCCCTCACAATCTTCGATGTACTCATCCTCACAACACCTCTGTGAGGCAGGGCAGTGCTGTTAACCCTATTGTACATATGGGGAAACTGAGGCACAAAACGACTAACTGACTTGCTTAAAGTCGCACAGGGAGTTGGGCAGAGAATTCAACACACATCTCAACTGCTAGGCTAGCAAGCACCCAGCTTGATTTTCAGCTTTACAGTTAGTTAGAAACACAATCTGCTTTTAGCTTGCAAAGCAGAGCCATTTTGCTCTGGGAGCCACTGAGAAGTGAGAAGTCTGAGATCCTGAAACTTGCCCTACAATAGTATTTTATAGGTGGTGGGTCAGGTCAGATGTTTACCTGAGACATGACGGGTCAGATCCTCTTCTCCCCATCCCTCTTTCCTGCTACTTTGCACTGCTCAGACAGTGCACTGCAGCCATAAAGTTCTTCTAAGGAGGCACCTGGGGATTCCCTCTCCTCCAGCCACTCCTGGCCACTACCTGACATAGACGGCATGTTGGTGGCTGGCTGGGGACTGCACAGGCATGGCCAGAATGCCTTGCAATCCTGTATTCCTTGTCTGATATAACATTTCTAGGGGACCATTGCAGCTTACAGCAGCCTCGAGGTTGCTCTATATTGTGGTTCCCAGCTGGCTCCAGGATTGGATCCCCTCATCTTGTACCCCAAGTGCAGCTCAGAGGGATCCAAAGTTCAGCTTGGAAAGTGAATTTCCCCAAGTGTGGGGCAGATCCATTGTTTTGGTCCAGGCCCATCAGCGAGAAGATTCACAGACTCTTCCCCTTCTCCGGGCAGACTCGCCCTCTTAGTTCCTGCCTTCTGTGCACCTCCCATTTACGTTGCTCGTCTTTGCAGTCACCTCCCTCCGGTGATTTCCTGGTGTGTGTTCTGAGAACTTATTTGTAAGCAGACAATGTGCTAGGAGAGACGCAGAGAGAGAGCAAGGTACTAAATTAGCTGCAGAGGGAGTGGAAGTGATGTTTGTTAAAATTCCACCGCCTCTCCCAGGCTGGTGGGTGGGAAGTCACAGTCCCTCCAGCGTAGTCCCGCCTGCTCCACTCTTTGGAGAAACAATTATAAAATGCAAATATTTGTAGAGCATGTTGGCATCTTGTAATCTTCAATATTATTTCCAAGACACGGGTTACATGGGAGAAACAAAGTCTAATAAGCCTTTTTTCTTATTAGCCAGCTGCTGCTGTTCAAATAGGATGGGTGGGAAGAGGCGGAGGAGGGGGGAGGACTGAAGTGGGAACTGCATCCCCTGAGCCAAAGTACATTCAGCAAGAGTCGAGGTAGATGCAAGGCACGCACTTCTCATTTGCTTTTCTTAATTGACACGCAAGGAGATGGCTCTTTTATTCTTCCACAGCCAGAGCTCCGAGGGCAAGGACAGCATCCGGGCTGAGGGTAGGCTTCCTTCATTGGAGGGAGCGTGGCCCAATGGTCAGAGCTGTGGAGTGAGTCAGGACCCATGGCTTTCATTCCCTGCTTGCTGTATGTCCAGGAGCCACTCATGCTTATCACTCGTGGGGGAGGGAAATCCACAAAGTTTATAGGGCTGTGTAGTGGCTCCTATGTGCCCCCGGCTTCCTGCTCTTCAGTAGGGAATGGAGATGGTTGTAGCTGATCCTACACTAACAGTACAGCCCCTGCCTGCACTGGAGTGACTCTGGATTTACATCAGTGCAAACGAGATTTGAAAAGTGCCCCATTGTTTTGAATAAAGACTGGGAGTGGATGGGCCATTACACAAGGTAAAACTATTTCTCCATGCTTATCTCCCCCTCCCTCCCCCCGCCCCCTACAGTTCCTTATATCTCCTTGTCAAGTGCTGGAAATGGGCCATTTTCATTACCACCACAAAGACTTATTTTTCTCTCTTGCTGACAACTGATCACTCTCCTTATAATTAGGGTGACCAGATGTCCCGATTTTATAGGGACAGTCCCGATTTTTGGGTCTTTTTCTTATATAGGCTCCTATCACCCCCCACCTCCTGTCCCGATTTTTCACACTTGCTGTCTGGTCACCCTACTTATAATGTGTATGGTAAGATTCATTGTTTCATGTGTGTGTATATATATATCTTCCTTCTGTATTTTCCACTACATGCATCCGATGAAGTGAGCTGTAGCCCACGAAAGCTTATGCTACAATAAATGTGTTAGTCTCTAAGGTGCCACAAGTACTCCTGTTCCATTGTTTTCTAGTGATTTTATCTTGTTTGAATGTTTTACTTAATAGCTGCTATAGGACTAGTGGGACTGTGAGGCAAATCCTCAGCGGGTGTAAATTGGTGGAGCTCCACCTCTTTCTCCCTACAGCCCCAAAATAGGAACAGCATGAGCAGTGAAAGTTTCCTGACACTGTCCCAGCAGCATATCGCAAAGCTGCCCTGGATGGACCTCATTCTCAAGCTGTGTACGGCTGTGCTGCCCAAACTGCCAACCAGGGGACCAGTTAATGTCAATACTGAGGATGGGTACACCTGTTTGCTGGGCTCCTCCTCTAGACCCCACAGAGGAAAAGCTCCCGTTGACTTCAGTGAACTTTGGATCAGGTCCTAGAAACTGGATGGAGGCTGTGAATATACAGGCCATCAAAGAGTCATCACATGGCAAAGCTCATTGTCACAAACAATCAGGCGGCACATGAACAAGGGAGCCAGTGGTAAAAGGCTCCCAAGCCCATTATTAATCGCCAGTGGTAACACTCTATAAAAAAAAGAGCGAAGTCAGGACAGTGAAAATTTCAGGGGTAATGAAGAAGACGGTCCTGGACTTGTTTATTTAGCACCTCTGCCTGTTTGATGTACACCACAAACCATGCAGAGAATCAAGCAGCCAGGAATACTCCAGATATAACATGCAATAAACGAGAATTTATTAAGAGGAATGACTACATTAGGCAAAAAAAAACCAACAACCCTGAAGGGATGGGACTGTGACTTCATTTTATGGCAAGGCACTCATCCAGTCCCTGAGTGGGCAAGATGAAGCTTAAGACTCAGCCGTTTATCCTCTTGATGGGACAGTATTTTTACCTTGTAAAGCTGTATCATGCTAATGTTATTGCTGGTGCACCACCAGGGTTTACGACTTGCTACTGAATTTCCTTTTTTGTTAATGCTGATATTGCTGTTCCCCAGCTCTGTGGTTAGGATCCCATCAAAAATCCAACTGACTAGGGATGGTTTTGTGGTTAAGACTCTGGCCTATGCCACAGGTTTAATGTGTGACCCTGCAAATCACTTAATCTCTCTGTGTGTTGGTTGTTCATCTGTAAAATGGAAATAATAATATCATTTTGTCAATGTAGATTGTACGCTCTTCTTCTAAGGTTAGACACCGTGGTGCTGAGTGCCAGTATAAAACCCAAAGGTGGATGGATAGACAATTCCGGGAAATATCCTTAATATTGAGATAGCTGGGAATTATGTTTTAGAACTAGAAAACTGCCCCGTGCTATACCACTCCTTCAAGGATCACCAGAAAAAGCTGAGAACTCAGGTGGCAGCAACATAATAACGGCAGCATTCAAAATTGGATACTTACGGGGGTTCATTGGGGATCATCTACCAGTAATAATGGGGGCGCAGAATACAGTGGGCAAATTCCCACAATGCTTTTCATTGGCAATGGTAACGAGAAGAGTAAGTAGGACACATTTAATGTGTTTCCAGGAAGAAAATGTTAAGAAAAGTGGAAAATGGCCCAAACTTTCCCTGCTCTCATTGCAGTCTTTAGATTGCAATATCAAGGGCCTGGCTGCATGTCGTTTGGTGGAATGGATTTTGGAAATGCAATTTACATTAACCATCTTTTACTTATCTATCGATCATGGAGTGGCCTCCTGACAAATTGCCTTACACGCAATGCACTGTGTGTTAATTGACTGATCGAGGTTAGGAGTGTGCCGTATGTGGAGTGGGTCATTACCTGAATCCAATCCAGGCTCATTTTCATATAGAGATTCTACCTGTACGCCGCTGCACCAAGAAAAACTCTGTTGCTATAGTCCCGATCAGTGTGATGTGGGTTGGCTGTACAGCCTAGAAAATGAAGTGGATATTTTTGTGCATTCACTGAATCGCTGTTATTAGAAGAAACTCATTCCAATCATTTACTTTATACTGCAGCGCCTTTATTATTAGCAAAGAGATGCTATTTCTCCTTAGAAATACCAGGTTGGGCCCACGCAGTACAGGCCTGTCCAATCAGTCAAACCTTTACCACCAGGCAAAATGCTTCGATAGATCTATTTTTATTAACTGCTAGTACATGCGTAGCACATTACTTATATGCAGAGTCCAATCACAGACATTAGGGACGGAAAAGACCTATTAGACAGAGACACGTGAAATCATCACGACAGATCCCACAACCACATGAAACTCTTCTGCTTCCAGGTGGTGCTGAAAAATAGGTCTGTGATTGACAGCTCAGATCCGGATCCTCATCCAAACTTTCCTGCTGTTCAGGGATGGGACTTTGGCTCAGCCCAAAATATAGAAATGCTGCCGGGGCTCGCTGTGAATTATAGATCCCGATCTGAACTTCATATGGCACATGTCACTATTAAACATCTTCCTGCCTGGGACAATTCTCCAGATAAACTGGGTGTTCAGGAAGCCACAACACCTCCCACTGGTGGAGATATGCACCCTGCTGCCCCAACCCTCATCTTATTTGATGGATAGTTGTCGCTTGGACTACAGCAAACTCCTCTTCCCATGACTATTGTCCTCACTGTAGATATGTTCTAATTCAACAGGAATTATTCTGGGAATGTTCTATGGGCCCGTGTTATGTAGCCTGTCAGACTAGATGTTCACAGTGGTCCCTTCTGACCTTAGAATCAATTAATTGTCTACCCCTTGGGCAGCAATGGCTTCCTTTTGCCTTTGTGGAGCATACCTGGGTACCATTTTGAGAACATATTGGCCATTAGTGGTAGGCCAGTAGGTGGTTGCACCTCTATTCATAGGGTTTGGTTTGTTTCAATAGGCTTGCCTATTAAATGGTCCATCATCAAGATGGTAACCTTCTCCTTCCCCGCCTTTAAAACTAGACATGGGTGGGAAATGATTTTCCCGACCCGTGACCATTTTTGAGTTGCTGAAAATGTTTCCCATCCTAA
The DNA here is from genome assembly GCA_003942145.1 of Platysternon megacephalum. Taxonomy (NCBI): domain Eukaryota; kingdom Metazoa; phylum Chordata; order Testudines; family Platysternidae; genus Platysternon; species Platysternon megacephalum. The sequence goes on from QXTE01000090.1 coordinate 5,803,760, forward strand.
ATCAGGAAGAAAATTTAAAATCTTGAAAATATTTGTGAACTAAAAATCTGGAAAAAAAAAAATCAGTTCAGATTCATCAAAATCTTTCATTTCGATAATTTCAAAATATTTCATTTCAATTCTGATCTTCTGGATTTTAAATGGGGCTTTTTTGGTACTATAATTAGCTTATGTTGCTAAAGAAAACATTGGTTCCAGCCAGAAAAACAGAATTTTCCATTTCAAGCATGGCACGTTGAAACAGTCCAACTATTGCTAAATTTTTAATTTTTTTTTCAAAACGTTTTTCAGACTGAAAAAATTTGGCAAAACTGACCTTTTCCCAGGAATAGTTTTGATTTGGACGAATTGGCATTTTCCAACATGTAAAACATTTCAGAGAACAATTCCCAGCCAGCTCTATTTAAAATGTTCTGTATTGGCTGTGGACATGCATGCTATTGCCAAAGACGCGGGAGTCCTAAAGCAGTCTTTAGCTGGGTCATTCAGGTTCCTAGACAGGGATTCAAAATCAAATTACTCTCTGCCTCCTGGGGCTTGCATGTATGTTCCCCAGACACTCCTGATGGGTGAGGGTGCTGATGAGACACACTGTGATGTTATAGCCAGAAGGCGGTACTTTGCAATACTTCCCTTTCTCTCTACAGTATATAAAGATCCAGCTTGAATGCCAGAATAAATGCCTATGAAAAAAATGGCATTCATAAACATTTCATTTACTTGAATGCCCCTGCTTATCCTTTAGTTCCTTTTCTTCTGTATCCCAGTATCATAGATATCAATTGCACATCACAGTACTGACACTCCTCGGCTCTAATAGCTAAAACAACAGCTTGCTAACTATAGCTGGTTGGAAAATGGGGGGAGCGTGGGGTGATCCTGTGGAAATTTTTGAATTTTCGGCACAAAAATGTTTGGGAATGATTTGGAAATGTTACAGCAGTACCTCATGGGAGTTGCAGTTCCAGTGCCTCATGTTCTCATTTTCCTCTATAGGCCGAGCTCCCTGGTACGACTACATCTCCCATGATGCACCATAGTCTCCCCTCTTAGAAAAGGGAGGTGGGGCATCTTGGCAGTCATATGACCATAGTGCTCTATAGGAGATCAGTCCATCTGGGGAGTCTGGCACATAGACAAGAGCAGTGGTTTTCAAACTTTTGTATTGATGACCCCTTTCACACAGCAAATCTCTGAGTGCAACTCCCCTGATAAATAGGCCTGGATTTCCAATTAGGCAAAGTAGGCACGTGCCATGGGGCGCCAGTGTTCTAGGGGCACCTAATAGTTAAAAGTGGGTTAAAAGTTTTGTTTTTTATGGAAAACATGGTCAGCTGTAGGCGGGGGTGGTAGTGAAGATGCTGTGCCTAGAGGCGTGTAAGATGTAAATCCGGCCCTGCTTATAAATGAAAACCACATTTTAAAATATTTAACACTATTATAAATGCTGGAGGTGAAGCAGGGTTTGAGAGTGGAGGCTGACAGCTCACTACCAACCACATAATAACCTCACGATCCCCTGAGGGGTCATGACCCCCAGTTTGAGAACCCCTGGACAAGAGGCACCCGAACTACAACTCCCATGAGGTACCATTGCAGCATTTCAGAATTGAAATATTTCACTTTCCAATGGAAAAAATAATAATTTTCCAGAGGAAGACACTTCACATGAAAACCAGTTTTTCCATCACAATACAGCTTTGGTGGAAAATCTTCAGTCAGACCGAGCTGGTACCTTATGCAGCACCATGTGTGTACATGGCTCGTTAGAGACACTTAAAGGGACACATCTCTGGCTTGCAGAGTTAACCATTTCATTTCTCCTACAAGCTGTATTTCCTTTAAGAAGCAGTAGCCAATTAGGGTTGCTGGTATTCCGACATCACTGAGGCAATGCTGCAGAGGGTGGGATATAGGAAAGGTGTCAAAAATACAGTAGCACCCAGCGTTCTGCAGAGAAGGCTGCAGGTAAAAAAATTCCTACACCAGCAGCAGGCCTCAAAACAACCCTGGGTTTGTTTATTAGACATCCGTGTCTTTCCAAATGGCTTGAATGTGAGATGTGCGTTCTAATCCCAGCTCTCCCAGTCTTTCCAGGTTATTATATTGCACCCATCACCACGGGGTCTTAGCACCTGTTCTGCCACTGAATCGCTGTGTGGACTTGGGCAGGTCACTTCACCCATCCATAAAATGAGGATAATGGTACTGCCATAGGCTGGCTGTGGATCAACACACCTTGAGGGGAGTGCCACTGGAGTGCAAAGTGTTATTATTAAGGCTGCAGCTAAAAAATAGGGACCACCTTTGTAACTACGACCCTCTATCATAGGCAATGCTAACAGAGGTAAGAGACAGTGCAGCTCATTCTCCTCCACTAAAACAGGATGAGAGCTCCCCTTCCTCTCTCTGGCTTCGGGAGCACTGCTCCCCCACTCCTGGGATGGTGAAGGCTCACCATTCGGCTACATTTCTCTTCCCCTTGCTGCATCCTATCAGCACAAGATGATGCAATGTGTGCGGTATCAAGAAATGTCATGGTGGCCAACAAAATTGGTGGCATCCTTGCTACTTAATCTGCCCCCACAGTCTGCTTTCTTGGGAGTGCATCACCCTGGTGTCCTGAGCCAGAATGTTTTGAATGCGATGATATGTTTACCTGCACTTTATTATACAGCCAGTAGGTGGTTCTGTGTGCTGTATGAAACTCAAGGCAGGGGATGGTAAACAAAGGAGACAGAGCTGGGACTTGTGCTGTGTGGAAACTGCCCTTCTTGTGCCTGTACCCATAGTTGCTTTTTTAAATGAACACCTCCTGTTTAAGGTGAACTCTAACTCCATATAGCATGACAGTAAAGCAGGCAAGCCCACTGAGAAACAACACAGTCTGGGAGGACAGGACTGGGTTTTTCATTGTAGTGTTAATTTTTGGGAAGTAAAATCACTCTACACATTTCTCATTACTTCAATTGGAATTTGATAAATTGGAGAATGGTGCATGGGAGGTGGGGCTTGCAAGCCTAATTTTGGCCCTTCAACCGTCTCCTGTGAAGATTTTCTGCTCCCCACCACTCACCCTATTCTAAACACCAACAGCGATGAGTTTCAACACAGGCAGCAAGATGTGTGCTCCTGGTCGTGTTTTAGGAGGAAAATCCCATTGATGAGGGTGGGCTACCTGTAAAAAGGGACTTTCTCTTGTGAACACCAACTAATTGATGTCAAATCAAGTCACTCCGAAGAGCTGTGATGGCTACGAATCAGATCACAGAGAGCAACACAAGTTCATCACGCTTCATGCCGGGGTTGTGATTTGCAGTTTAATTGGCGATACTTTGTTCAGGGATTCTTCATAACCCCAACAAATCAAATGTCACATCTCTTTCATCTTGACATCAAGTAACAGCTGATGATTAAAACCACCACGAGAGTGGATGGTTATTATAGATGGCAAGGTCACCGCTGTCTCCCCTTCTCTTTTTGGGCCTGAGTGATTGGAGTCAAGAAAAGCATGGGAGGATAATGGAGTCTAACAAGGGAGGTTAAGTGAAGGTGGAAGACTGGTTTCTTCCCAGTAGATTATTTTTTAAACTAATGGGTTTCTCTGTGTCTTTGCCCCAGTGCTGCAGTGGCTTCGATTTAAACCTACAATGGAAGAAGACAGAAGGCTGGATTTTTAAAAGCAAAAATTTGGCTTCAGAGCTATGGATCCCGTTGAGGCTTTGAGCTTTGAACTGGTGTGAATACATGGGGCTGGCTTAAAGAAATAAAATAACTGAGACGCAGAGATGGAGCATGCCCCATTGGCTGAAAATCTGAACCCTTGTGAACCTTACGCTACGCTGATTTCCACCAGCTGAAAGTCTGGCACAGTGGCTTAAAAGGTAGCAGATTCCCCCATCATCTCACCACCAATCACCCTCATCCCTGTTTTCATGCACGAACTCTTGCCTTTCTTTGAACTCAAAGCTAGATCCACCTGCTGAGAGTCAGATCAGATCTGCAGCTGATGTAAACTGGTGAATATATCTGTGGCTTCAGCTGAGAAATTGGCTCTCATTCTGTATGGAGGCTCAAAGAAGGGTGGTTATTGTGAAATTTCACCCGTTACTGCAGTTCCTTGCTAAAGTGAAAGCACAGGTGCTGAAATTCAGCAGCACAAAGCAGGCTTTTGCTTGCAGAATCCGAAGAACACAAGGCTACAAATCTTAGGGGAAAAGGCCTGTTGTGGACACATACAGCATAGAGAAGATTATGATACAATAATAATATGCACCCAGGAGCAGCTTCCATCTTACTATCTCAAAACACTTTGCAAACATTCGTGAATTAATCCTTGTAAAAGCCTTTGAATTAAATATTACCCTCATTTTGCAAATGGGGAAATTAGGTTCAGAGAAGTTAAAGCCATTTTAAAAATGGCCTCTGGTTTTGGGTGCTGAACATGGGATGCCTGGGGCCTGGGTTTTTGGAGGTGCCGAACATCTGCAACTCCCATTGACTTCAGTTGCAACTATGGGTGCTCAGCACCTCTGAAAATCGAGTCTTGACTGGCTCAAGTTAGGCAGCCAGAAACGGGGACCCTCACTAGCAGAGGCCAGTTTTGAAAAGTTTGGCCCAGGTGACTTGACCCAAAGTGACATCCCACTTGGTATGAACAGCCCCAGGCCAAGTTACACCAGCTGAGGATCCAACATAGAGTCTAATTCCCCCAGACCTCTGAATTCAGCCCTATCGCTCCATACGTTACATAGCTGAACATACGGGAGCTTATCCAAACCAAACCATTACAGGTCTGCACCTCCCTCCATAGAAGACCTGTGCCAACAGGATGGACACTAGAGTTTGCATGCTATGATCTGCAAGGTACTGTGTGCAGGGGCCCTTCATCCTATCTCCCCACCTATGAGCACGTTGCCCACCTTCGTGTACTCATATCACCCATGCCCCTCCTGCCTAAGTATGAGAGGTCCTCACCTTGACAGGCCACCCCCAAACATATCTGTGTGTGAATCTGTGGCCTCCTCCATAGACAAGGAAGCTAAGAAATGAAGCCAAAGCAGAACTTTCCATGTTGGTAAAGAGTGGTTGCACAGTGATCCCACTCTTCATGTCCACTATTTTTATTTCTCTTTTCCAGCATTCAAACAGATGGGAAGAGGCCTTCTGCCTGTACTTCTCCATGGATGGATGGGTCAATTAAAGCTTTTGTCTTATAATGGTCCACTGAATTTCTGACAGTCTTCTTGGATGAGGAGGGGGAAATGCTCTTACCATCTGAGTTCACAAGTTTAGAGCAAATGTTTTCAAAGTTATAAAGCAAAACGTACATATTTCCTTATAGCATGGAATGCAGACATTACAAATAAGGCTAATGCATGCAGCAACTTACCAACTTTCTATAGTCTAACCACTAAATACATTTTAATAAAACTGTGATGCTGTATGACTGAAATATGACCGTGTATATCATTGATATTGCCACTGTTAGACAATTGCAACAAATCTTTCACAAGGTATGTCATGTAAGGTGTCAATGGAAATGTTATGATTTGCTAAATAAGATTATCCTGTTTAAATCCATGTACCATCACTGTATGTGAAGATATGAATATTGGCTATGTTTCTGTATCTCAGATGTGTTTGCTCCTGGGGTAACACCCACAACGTAGTTTATATCCAGTCTAGCCAGTCATTGTGTATGGACTATTCAAGCTTGATGGCCCATCAAAGACACTTAGCTGTCACAATGGGCCATAATTTCAGTAATTACTCATCCGAAGAAGTGGGTATTCACCCACGAAAGCTCATGCTGCAAAACCTCTGTTAGTCTATAAGGTGCCACAGGATTCTTTGCTGCTCTTACAGATCCAGACTAACACGGCTACCCCTCTGATCCATAAAAGAAACTCATTCTGCCCAGATAGCTCTTCCTGCAGATGCCTCAGGCTCCAAGGGGCCAATGGCGACCTCCTGTGAGTAATCAAACCATGTAAGGACATGTGATATGCTCATGTGACCCTGGACTCCATCTTGGGTCAGTAACTTTCCACCAACTGGACTCTGAGTTTTGTTTGAAACAGAAAATTTCCAGGCACATGGCAAAGGGTATAAAAGACTGCTGGAATGACTCCATTTTGCCTCTTTCCTGTCCTGATTCTCTGGACTGTAGAATTACAACTAAAAGGAGCATATTCAGCTATGGACCGAGGACCTTCCAATCTTTTGGAAGTTACCAGAGAGACTCCACAAGCCAGCCGTCTATAACATTACCGCTACAAACCTGGTACAAGGACATTGCAATTATTGTATGTATATGATCTATTAACCATTTTAACTCTCTTCTTCTTTTCTTTTATTAATAAACCTTTAGATTTTAGTTACTAAGGATTGGCAACAACTTGATTATTGGGTAAGATCTGAGTTATATTTTGCCCTGGCTAAGTGGCTGATCTCTTGAGATTGGAAGGGCCCTATCTTTGATTAAATTGGTTTTCATAGAATCATAGGACTGGAAGGGACCTCGAGAGGTCATCTAGTCCAGTCCCCTGCACTCATGGCATGACTAAATATTATATTTCAGTAATTACTCATCCTAGAGTCCAGTGTCTGGGAGTGAGATAAGGGCTGGAATGCCTAAGGGGACGGCATTTTTGACTTCTTGGCAAGACAGAAGTTTACTTTTGTTACCGGCTTGGTAAACGCTAATGACAGAATTACCACCAGTGAGGGGTGAGTCTGCTCTATTTCTCAGCAGTTTGTTCTGAGTCTGACATTCTCAGCTGTGATCCACTGAGCCATGGTGACAAAGACAAATATCTATTTTGAGCAACACTAGCACATAAGTGAACTGGTCTGGTCTCCAGCTGTGAGTTTGTCAGTTCTTAGCTAATGTCTGCAGCTTGGGCAAGAGCTCGCACCTGCCTGCAGGTGTGACAAGATTAATGCCCCCTGGAACTGAATAACTTTAACAGATTTACCACCTGTGGCCTGGACATGATGCTCATTACCCTGACCTTAAGCCTAACACTGTCTCTCCCCTTCAGATGCTGGTCTAGAAGGAGCGATCTGGCCCCATCTAATTGAAGACCAGCTGTCAGATATTTATTCTGGTGCATTACAATAACTGGACTATTAAATCTAAAGGATAAAATTTCATAAGCAAATTAGAGCTCCGTCCTGCAAAGTACTCAGGCACTCTGCCTCTGACCCAGGCCAGCAGTGAGGTACACGCTTAACTTTAGCACATGAGTGTTGTCTTCATTGGGAGTGTTGATATGCTTGAGGCTAAGCACATTTTCTAGTGCTTTGCTGAATCAGGGAGAGAGAATGCTCAACACCTTTTGAGACTGACTCCTTCGTCTGGTAATAAATAGCACCTAATTACCAGACATGGCTTTAGTGAGGTTTGGTATCTAGAAATTAGCTAGTGTATAACAAGGGACAAGCTGTCTAGGGGTAACACTTTCAAAAGTACCTAAAGCCCAGATCCTCAAAGATATTTAGGTTCCTGACACATCATTGATTTCAATGGGAATCAGGTGCCTAAATACCTTTGAGGATCTGGACCTAAGTGACTTAGGAGCTTAAGTTCGACTGAAAATCAATGAGACCTAGGCGCCTAAGTGACTTTTGAAAATGGGACTTAGGTGTTTTGGAAAACCCGATATCAAATATATATAGGTTCTATAAATAAGAGAAACAGGGCCTGTCTTATCTTGTAAGAACAGAAATATTTTCCATCATTTTTCCTTAGATGTCCATGGAAACTAGAACTGGTTGGAAGTCGGAGTTTCCATCCTGCAGGAAATCCCTACATTCCAAAATTTTTCATCCCAACCCAGGATAAAGAGATTCATATTGTTCACAGAACAGATTTTCTGACATTTTTTGTTTTTGTTTGCAAATGTCTAAATGTTTTGTTGTGGATCAGTCTGATGTTAATCTGTGACCCTGCAGGCACAGATTGTATTGTCAGTGCAAACAAGAGTCTCCCACCATAATGGGCGTGAGCCAAAGAGTCAGGGAAGCACACAAGATGCTTCCCCTTCAACTGATCAGGCCCTGAAGGGCAGGAGAACAGGATGTGAAAGTGACTAGAAACAGCCGGCAATCTGCACCAGCTAGTTTAATTTTCAACAGGGAAATGCAAAAAGCCTGCGAAATCAGTATTAGTAAATGAACGTGGATGTGAAGGGCGTGGGAGCTGCCTGTTATATTTTCTGATTACATGTTGTGTCCGTTTGCCTGATGGTTGGTATTTGCTAGATTATTACCTGTGAGGGCTCATTCCCGCAGGGGATGACTTGCAGGTTCACAGGAAGAGACAGCAGCTTTAGACTACACCGTAGATCAATATTTAAGGGACAATGCAGGAAACCAGCTGCTTTGAAGTCTATCCTCAACCCCGTGGGACCACACTCCAGGGGCAGAGAAGAAGACAAAGGAATTGGTGGGTTTTATAAAGGGACACACTCCCTAACAGGGGAAGTCTGAGGGAGAGGCAGAGATGACTGTGGGGGAACAGACTGGCTCCTAGCCCCCAGAAGCGGGGGTAGCTAGAAAAAGCGAGGCCTACATGAACTTTAGGTAAGACAAATAGGTGTGTAGAGCTTTTCTGTGTTAAAATCGCATCTCACTTGTTATGTACCGGTTTCAGAGGGGTAGCCGTGTTAGTCTGTATCAGCAAAACCAACGAGGAGTCCTTGTGTGCAAATACATTTGTTATGTACCGTTTCTACGGTTGAGATTAAACAGTGCTTCATTTGGGAAAGGCTGGTTTGGGGCACCGTGCTCGCTGCTGGAAAAAGGGAAGAATCACAGGCAGACCTGCTGAGCAAGCATGGTTGGTACCCAGGGGGCTGTAGCCCGGTGACCCAATCTACACCAAAAATTAAGGTATAATGGTGGCATGGACAGGCAGGCATACCTGCACTATCTTTAATCTAGCGACTACAGGCAACAGTAGTAGTGAAGACGTGGCTGAGTGGTCTTCAGCGTGAGCTAGCTACCCCTATACAAGCGTGCCGGGATCTCTCGGCACATATTACATTATAGCTAGCGCAGGTATGTCTAACCGCACTACACTCCGACCTTAATTCCCATGTCAAGGTATGCTGAGAGTGGGAGAATCATAGGATCCCTCCGCTCCCCGGGACTGGTGACGCCAGGAGGCCGAACACCCGGAAGTGAGGGGTGAGGGAGGAGAGCACTCTGCAGGACTAGAAGAGGGGACAGCGTTATAGTTAGTCCTGAACCATGACAACAGGTTTAATAAAACAACTGGGGATATAAGTACAGCTCTCCAGCTGCTGAAAACTGGCGTAGCTCCCTTGACGTTAATGGAATTACACTGATTGACACCAGTTGAGGATCAGGCCCATGAGTACTATCAGGGCCACTTTCCCTTTATGCCTCAATACATTTGCTTTCCTATTCCATCCATTTAACCTACAGTCATCCTGTTAAACCTAAATCAAATGCTTTTCGTTTGGTTCCGATTTAGCACANTCACAACCCTGGGTTTAGCAGGCCAATGCTCAAACCACTGAGCTATCCCTCCCCCCTCTTTCCTATTCCGTCCATTTAACCTACAGTCATCCTGTTAAACCTAAATCAAATGCTTTTCGTTTGGTTCTGATTTAGCACGTGACCCTCCCCCAGAATGAAAAGGCCACTTCCAATTACAAACCCAACAAAGCAATCATTGCGCCAACCTGCTTGCATTCGTTTTTATCATCCCAAACACACGTCTCACGTTGGCCCTGGAGGAAACCCTTTGTGTTGGCAGAATATCACCGATGTGTGTTGTTGTTACTGTTAATTAATTTGCGTTGCTCCGGTTTTCGGTCTAATAAAGCAAGAATGATGCCTGGTATATTTCCTCCCTCTCCTTCCTAACTGTTGTTTCATTCCATACAACAACATGCACTGGAAAAATCACCCAAAAGGCACGTCTCCCAGTGTGCAACTGTGGAAATTGTTATGGCAGCGTTTGGTGCCTCTGTCATTCTTCTCTGCTGCAGGCGCCTTCTCCGAAAGCTTCTGGAAACTGGGCACAGAATACCATCAAAGATGCTGTAACAAAAGAGTCAGGGTTTCTATCACTGAAGGCTTCACACAAACTCTTTCAGGTGTCTGGGCCCGCCTTTCTGGAGTAACCCAGAGGAGTATTTCTAATCTCAATACAAGGCCCATTCAAAGAAATACAAACAAAAGTATTTTGAAAAGCCAACAGTGAAGGATGTTTGAATGGGACTGTGGGTGTGTGCTTGGGAAGCTAGAGAAAGCTACTTGATAGTAAAACACATTTATAAAGAGATTTTTAGCTAACACGTATTCAATACTGATTGTACACAGCTCCATTGTCTGTTAAAATTAATTTAGCAAGTTTCAAAGAAGAACCAAATATCCGTATGAATAGAGACGCTCTAATGAACTGGAGAGTGTGTGGATAAAGTTTTCAACACCACTTAAGTCCCTCAGGAACCTAAGAGTATGTCTACACTTGGGGTACGTCTACACTACCCGGATCAGCGGGTAGCGATCAATCTATCGGGGATTGATTTATCGCGTGTAGTGTAGACGTGATAAATCGATCCCCGATCGCTCTCCCGTCGACTGCTGAACTCCAGCTTGGCGAGAGGCAGAAGCAAAGTCGACGGGGGAGCCGCAGCCATCGATCCTGCGCCGCGAAGACGTGAAGTAAGTGATTCTAAGTCGATCTAAGTTACGTCGACTTCAGCTACGCTATTCCCATAGCTGAAGTTGCGTATCTTAGATCGATCCTCCCCCCCTAGTGTAGACCAGGCCTTGGTGTAAAGTCCAGCTTGAGGAGACAGACCAACACTAGCTCTGGATGGGCTAGCATGCTTAAAAGAGCAGTGTAGCCACAGTGGTGCACGCAGCAGGAGGGCCTAGCCACCCTGGTATCCCAGCTGAGATGTTTGGTAGGTTCTCAGGCAGCTAGCTGCTTCCGCCGGTTACACTACGGCAGCTCCATTTCTAGCTTGGTAGTTCAATCAGAGCTAGCACAGGTATGGCTCCTCGAGCAGGGAGACACCCCAGCTTGAAGCATAGGTGTACCCATAGTCTACTTCGGTTCCTAGTGACTTAGGTATGTTTGAAAATGTTATCCCATGTCTACATGTAGCTACACATATATGCTGGTGCCCACTGCTGGATAGGTTTAGAAGTCCTCAACTATGGGTCTTAGACCCTGTACTGCTAACAGAGATTCAAAAGGCTTATTGTTTTGAAGCAAGAGGCTCTACGCTCTGTCCCTGCTTTCTCCAGGCAGTTCTGAGTAGCAATGGCATGCAGCACAGTGTACACTAGGCAGTCTGTCTGTCTGTCTTTCTAAAGATCCTCTGTCTGTAGTGTCTAAGCATTTTAGAAAAGACACAATGTGACCAGCCAGAAGCAGGGTTGCCAACCCTCCAGGATTGTCCTGGAATCTCCAGGAATTAAAGAATGATATTCCATTAAAGATTATGTCTTTTGATGAAACCTCCAGGAATATGTCCAACTAAAATTGGCAACCCTAGCCAGAAGGGCAATCAGTCAATTGTTTGCTTCACTCTAGTTGTCCAAGCTGTCAGCCAATGTAAGGGTCTGAGTATATGACCCATTGCCGACATGTTATTCATTATTTTATGTCGTGTTTGTATTGTGGCAGTACCTAGGTGCTCTAGCCAGACTAGGACTTCATTGCGCTAGGTGCTGTACAAACGCAGAACAAAAAGATAGACCTGATTAGACAGACACACACACACACACACACAGGTGACAATGTTTGTATCCAGCTCCAGAAGAGATTTTGGTTTCTGCTCAGGAACACACCACACCCTCTTTCCCATCCAGTCCACCGAGGCACTTCATGGCACAGTTTAGTCCAAAGAGCACAAAAGTGTCTATTATTGTTTGGTCCAAGCAGTTCCCCTTAAAAGAACATTACAAATCCCCTGCAGACCAATGGGGCTACCACCCTTCCTTTTTATAGCAGCCCTTGGATGGCAGAATTGACCTTGGGATGAATATCCTACAGTCGTCTCTCTTGCCACAGAACTGTTTGCCAGCCGAATGGGAAGTGACTTCTGTTGCTAACGTGTTAGCTTTTTTTAACAGGGGGATTTACAGTATAACACATTCTTAGCAGATAAAGCCATAACATGCCGCCATAAAGTAGATTATAGGAGGTAGATATTGTTATACCAATTTAAATGCCTTTTTCATGCATGAGGTTAGTTATTACAAAGCATATTATAAAGACCCATATAATTTGATAGGTAGCAGTAAAATATTTATGCATGGCATGATAATACAGTGCTAGCAAACTGGAGAACTTGTAGCCATGACACGTTGGACTGTGGACGTATCATGCTTCCTATGTTAATCAGGTCCGGTCAGAGAGAAGTCACCAAGGAAAACTCAAGGAGACAGCTCCCCATCGGGTGTAAATCACCGGAGCTCCATTGGTGTCAGTGGAGCTATGTTGGTTCACATCATCTGAGGCTCTGACCCAAGAGCTGGAGGAATGGGTCTGTTGATTCAGGTGATACCGCTCTTCCCTCAGAGTTAGTGCCAGCACAGCATTAGGAAAGATTCTGCCATTGCTTCGGATGAATTGTGAAACCATGATCCTCCTTACTACTTGAATGCACACCGAGAGCCTTAACTGTCCAGCTATAGACTCAGTATCCCTCATGCAATCTCTCCTTCTGGAGCTGTTCCACTGTCTGTAAGTAATTTAAAGTTCATTGGGCCAGAGTGACTCTGAATTAGCTAGAACAGGGACCTGATACTGGATTTCCCACAGCAGTGCCCTAACCACTGAGCTGTTGGCTAGTCTACAGTGGGCGAACAGGGCTCTCTCTCATGGTTTGTTTTGTTTTTGTGAATAATTTCAAATGGTCTTGGTGTCGTATCCAAACCTTGACATTTTTTAATGAAACGGAATTCTTGGGCAGGCCTCGCCCTACTCCTGGATCTGCCACTGGCCTTCTACATGACCTCGGGCAAGTCATTTCACCTGTTTCCCCTTCCGCCCTTTGTGTATCTACACTGGAAGCTCCTTGGGGCAGAGACTCTTACTATGTGTTTGGACATAAACAAAGGGTAGGAATAAATGGTAAATTCTCAGAATGGAGAAGGGAAACTGGTGGTGTTTCCCAAGGGTCAGTCCTAGGACCAATCCTAGTCAACTTATTCATAAATGATCTGGAGAAAGGGGTAAACAGTGAGGTGGCAAAGTCTGCAGATGATACTAAACTGCTCAAGATAGTTAAGACCAAAGCAGACTGTGAAGAACTTCAAAAAGATCTCACAAAACTAAGTGATTGGGCAACAAAATGGCAAATGAAATTTAATGTGGATAAATGTAAAGTAATGCACATTGGAAAAAATAACCCCAACTATACATACAGTATGATGGGGGCTAATTTAGCTACAACTAATCAGGCAAAAGATCTTGGAGTCATCGTGGATAGTTCTCTGAAGACGTCCNTAGGGCTGGTCCACACTAGGGGCGGGGATCGAAATAAGATACGCGACTTCAGCTACGAGAATAGCGTAGCTGAAGTCGAAGTATCTTATTTCGAATTACCTGGCACTTACCTCGCGTCCTCGCAGCGCGGGATCGACGTCCGCGGCTCCCCCGTCGACTCCGCTAACTCCGCTCGCCCTGCTGGAGTTACGGAGTCGATGTGAGCGCGTTCGGGGATCGATGTATCGCGTCCAGACGAGACACGATACATCGATCCCCACTACATCGATTTCTACCCGCCGATCCGGGCGGGTAGTGTGGACCTAGCCCAAGGAAAACTCAAGGAGACAGCTCCCCATCGGGTGTAAATCACCGGAGCTCCATTGGTGTCAGTGGAGCTATGTTGGTTCACATCATCTGAGGCTCTGACCCAAGAGCTGGAGGAATGGGTCTGTTGATTCAGGTGATACCGCTCTTCCCTCAGAGTTAGTGCCAGCACAGCATTAGGAAAGATTCTGCCATTGCTTCGGATGAATTGTGAAACCATGATCCTCCTTACTACTTGAATGCACACCGAGAGCCTTAACTGTCCAGCTATAGACTCAGTATCCCTCATGCAATCTCTCCTTCTGGAGCTGTTCCACTGTCTGTAAGTAATTTAAAGTTCATTGGGCCAGAGTGACTCTGAATTAGCTAGAACAGGGACCTGCTACTGGATTTCCCACAGCAGTGCCCTAACCACTGAGCTGTTGGCCAGTCTACAGTGGGCGAACAGGGCTCTCTCTCATGGTTTGTTTTGTTTTTGTGAATAATTTCAAATGGTCTTGGTGTCGTATCCAAACCTTGACATTTTTTAATGAAACGGAATTCTTGGGCAGGCCTCGCCCTACTCCTGGATCTGCCACTGGCCTTCTACATGACCTCGGGCAAGTCATTTCACCTGTTTCCCCTTCCGCCCTTTGTGTATCTACACTGGAAGCTCCTTGGGGCAGAGACTCTTACTATGTGTTTGGACATAAACAAAGGGTAGGAATAAATGGTAAATTCTCAGAATGGAGAAGGGAAACTGGTGGTGTTTCCCAAGGGTCAGTCCTAGGACCAATCCTAGTCAACTTATTCATAAATGATCTGGAGAAAGGGGTAAACAGTGAGGTGGCACAGTCTGCAGATGATACTAAACTACTCAAGATAGTTAAGACCAAAGCAGACTGTGAAGAACTTCAAAAAGATCTCACAAAACTAAGTGATTGGGCAACAAAATGGCAAATGAAATGTAATCTGGATAAATGTAAAGTAATGCACATTGGAAAAAATAACCCCAACTATACATACAGTATGATGGGGGCTAATTTAGCTACAACTAATCAGGCAAAAGATCTTGGAGTCATCTCTGAAGACATCCACGCAGTGTGCAGCAGCAGTCAAAAAAGCAAACAGGATGTTAGGAATCATTCAAAAAGGGATAGAGAATAAGACGGAGAATATCTTATTGCCCTTATATAAATCCATGGTACGCCCACATCTTGAATACGGCATACAGATGTGGTCTCCTCATCTCAAAAAAAGATATACTGGCATTAGAAAAGGTTCAGAGAAGGGAAACTAAAATGATTAGGGGTTTGGAATGGGTCCCATATGAGGAGAGATTAAAGAGGCTAGGACTTTTCAGCTTGGAAAAGAGGAGACTAAGGGGGGATATGATAGAGGTATATAAAATCATGAGTGATGTGGAAAAAGTGAATAAGGAAAAGTTATTTACTTGTTCCCATAATATAAGAACTAGGGGCCACCAAATGAAATTAATGGGCAGCAGGTTTAAAATAAATAAAAGGAAGTTCTTCTTCACACAACGCACAGTCAACGTCTGGAGCTCCTTGCCTGAGGAGGTTGTGAAGGCCAGGACTATAACAGGGTTTAAAAGAGAACTGGATAAATTCATGGAGGTTAAATCCATTAATGGCTATTAGCCAGGATGGGTAAGGAATGGTGTCCCTAGCCTCTGTTTGTCAGAGGGTGGAGATGGACGGCAGGAGAGAGATCACTTGATCATTACCTGTTAGGTTCACTCCCTCTGGGACACCTGGCATTGGCCACTGTCGGTAGACAGGATACTGGGCTGTATGGACCTTTGGTCTGACCCAGTATGGCCATTCTTATGTTCTTATAACAGCACCTAGTGTATCAATTCATAGATTCCAAGGCCAGAAGGAACCATTGTGATCATAGTCTGACCTCCAGGCCATGGAACTTCCCCAGAATAATTCCTAGAGCAGAGCTTTTAGAAAAAACATCCCATCTTGATTTAAAAATAGTCAGGGATGGAGAATCCATCACAACCCTGAGTAAATTGTTCCAATGGCTAATTACTCTCAATTTAACATTACTGTTCAAAATGTACACTTTATTTCCAGTCTCAATTGTCTTGCTTCAACTTCCAGCCAGTGGACTGTGCCTTTTGCTGCTACAATGAAGAGCCCAGTATTAAATATTTCTTCCACATGTAGGTACTTATAGACTGCAATCAAGCCACTGCTTAACCTTCTCTTGGTTAAGCTAAATTGAGTAAACTCCTTGAGTCTATCACTGTAAGGCAGGTTTTCTAATCCTTTAATCATTCTAGAGGCTCTTCTCTGAACCCTCTCCAATTTATCAACATCCTTCTTGAACTGTGGACACCAGAACACAGTATTCTAGCAGGGGTTGCACCAGTGCCAAATAGAGCAGTAAAATAACCTCTCTATTCCTACTTGAGATTCCCTTGCTTATGCATCCAAGGATTGCATTAGCCCTGTTGGCCACAGCATTGCACAATGGGGCTCTAATCCTGGAATCGTAGAAATGTAGGGCTGGAAGCAACCTCAAGAGTTCTTCTAGTCCGTCCCCCGGTACTGAATCAGGATTAAATATAATTTAATAACAAAGAACTTCTTGAAAATCCTGACATGCAATGTATAAAGGCCTTTGGAATTTGGTCATCTGAATGAGAGATAGGACATATGCATGATGCATTACACCTGATGATTAGGAGAATGGGTGTTCTTTCCTGCAATCACTTCCTTGGAGAAGACCATCCCTATTCCTAAGCGCATAGGGAAGTTTTAGGCTTTCTAACTCCATTGTTTGCTCGATCTCCAGCCATCGTTAGGCATGTATTTCTCACTCCGATTTTGTTTTCAACTCAAAGAGACTAGCTACAAGGCTCTCCCGTGCTGCATGTATAACTGCTTGACCTTTCCAAAGCCCAGGATTCGTTTAAATTTACGGACTGAGTTTCCCCTTAGGAATGAAGTCAGGGGAGCAGTTAGGTAACCATGTCTGAACCAGTTAGTCAAACCAAAGCATGCCATATCACAAACTTGGCCTCCTCTATACTCCAGTGTTCCTGAGCAATGGTAAGTCCCCCTGGTTTATCAGGGGCAGAGCTACCAAGGAGACTGACAGCTCTCAATACAGGCTAGCACAATCACAAATTAAAAGCCTTTTCTGATTGCTGCGGACACAGGAAAATATCTCCATGCTGGGTCTTCTTGGTCTCACTGCAATGGTGACAGAGCTGTGGTAATAGTGAAATATGGGAAGTGGCAATTTATTGTGTCCCCAGCAACCACGGCTGAAGTGAGGACCAAATAATCCCTAAAAAAAATAATTGTGAATCTGGTCGGAGGAGAGAGGAAGAGGAGAAGAGGATGGAGCTTTGCCATAAATAGCAGGCAGTGATGTGTATTCGATACGACTGGAGCAGGCACAGATGTATGCCTGAGCAGAGCCTTGCATATTCCGCAGAGCCTGCATTACAATATTGCTTAAATAAGTAAAAACGTGGATGCCTCACTGTTCTCACAGTTGTTTTCATCTGGGAGGCTTGGCTCTGCATTCACGTAATAAAAACAAACCCTTACCCTCACGTCCCACTCCTCCAGTGCCAAAGTAGAAGTTTGGATTAGAATTTTAATTCCTGTCAACTTTCTGTGCCTGGAGTCTGGACTTCCATACTCATTGTTTTGTATTGCAGTCTCTCCCACTGGCCTCTACAGCATCCTGGAACGTGGCAGGGCTGGACAAGTGGGGCAATATATTATTCAGAACACTGTTCCCCTTTTCGTTTTGTTGCTGCTTGTTCATAGCTGCTCTGCACAGCCCAGGTTAATGAAGTGCAGCGTGCAGCAGGGTCTGATTAAGGGTTTCTGCCCGTGCAATCTTTAATCAAGGCATCCAGAGAGATCTCTTGTCGCTGCGCCGAGAACTGACAGCACGGAGTGCGCTGTAGTTATTAAAATGCCGGAGCATTTTAATTTTCCTGTTACGAGCCGAGACATGTTGCATTTTCTGTGTCACATCCACGAAACAGGACCCACAGCGACATCGCCCATTAACCCCGCAGTTCCCGCAAGAGAGAGGGCACTTGTTGCCCTACTCTAAGGTGAAGGTGGATGAAATCCTCATCCACAGATGCTTATATAATCTCATATCCAGTGGTTAATCTGCTGGTGTGTGGAGACCACAACCCAACATGCTGATCTGAACTGTCTCATTGTTTCTCTGGGCTCCCTCTGTCCGTATCCATCGGTTGCCTCCTGTCTTATACTTTGATTGTAAGGCCTTTGGGGCAGGGGCCATTTTGCTTTGTTTGTACCTGCACCTGGGACTCTTTGGCACTTCTGGAGAACAATTAATAAAAACAATAATATATCACCGGTGCCTACTTTCACAGACACTAATTCCAGACCATGAGCTTTGTGCTCAGTGGGTTGCGCCTTGGACAGAGGGTTGTGGGTTCAAGTCCCTCCTCAGACGTATTTGGTTGCCACAAACGATCCTGCAATCTCCTGAGAACGGCCTTCATTGTGGTACTTCACCAGTTGTGCTTCCAGCCCAAACCTAGAAGTGCAGAATGACAAAAATCCTACAGGAGAAAGGTAAAGCAAAACATTTCTGAACCTGCCAAAAGGCTTTAGTTCAGGTCTGCTTCAGATGTTGGAAAAGATTGGAGGGTGGCAGGAGTTTCCTGTTCTCCCCTTTTGTGCAAAATGAGTCACCTTCTAAAGAGGAGTTTGCTGTGCCTTTAAGTTAGAACGAGAAAGCCAGACAGGAAGATGGCTGGGGAAGGTGCTGAGTGGAAACTGCAGACTGGAACAGAGAGAAAGATGGAGCCGCTCTAGGGAGGATACGGTTCTCCTTCGTTCTAATAAAGCTCCTGGACAGCAGCTCTTTCTGCCGTAGCACTGTCACATGACGCACCTCTCTCCAAGCAGGATCAGGTTGATGCTGACACACTGAAAGGTATCAAATAAACGAAGGGGATGAGTTTGCACTCCGGTCCATTTCAAAGGCCAAACAAACAAACAAAAAAAAGCTCTCTAGAGGTATTTTTATGAGCCCTCTAATAAGTCACCTTTGGCAAGGGTGAGTTAGCAACATCCAGAGAGGAAGGGAACAGGAGCAGAAGGAGGGATATCATCCGAGCTCTTTCAACAAGGGCTCTCCCACCCCAGTGAGCCACCTTCTACAGTTATGACGGTTGCAGACGGTATGATGGTCTGGTCATCTTGGCCAACACACCAGGTAACTCCAGCGCTACAAGCATGAGCTGCTCCAGCTTGAATCAAAGACCCCTAGCAGAACAGTAGCAGACTCCTTTTCTCTGCCGATCAGACACAGAGGGGGACTTCTAACATATTCATCAGCGAGTTACAGACTGACTCTGTGGTAGAGGTATGGACTATTTGACTTAATAGAAAATGATCCTCAGCTGGGTGCAGATCCATTGGAGCTGTAGTCATTGACATGAACTGTGAATGTGGCCAAGAGGCCTTATCATAGAATATCAGGGTTGAAAGGGACCTCAGGAGGTCATCTAGTCCAACCCCCTGCTCAAAGCAGAACCAATCCCCAGACAGATTTTTGCCCCTGATCCCTAAGTGGCCCCCTCAAGGATTGAACGCACAACCCTAGGTTTAGGAGGCCAATGCTCAAACCACAGAGCTATCCTATCTACATCCTTTGTATCTCTCTACTGACTAAGAAGCACGTAAATCAGCTGTCCCCACTACCCCTTCCTCCTCCTGGACACTGATGCCATCCTCTCTCTCTTTGGTGATACACCATAAAATGTGTTAGAGTTTGGGAAACTAGTTCAAAGGATGGGGATTTGCATAAGAAACAAGTTTGCCTACACATATTGGAGGGGCGGGAGGCAGAGAAGGGGTTAAATCAAATCCCGTTTTGTCATGTAACATGCCTTGTGGGGTTTTCAAGAGCAGTGGAATTACACATTACTTATTGGTAATCGCATGGCTAACAAGGTGCTCAGTATCTGCTGACATAAGCTAGCTCAAGGAGGTAAGGAGGCTTCTCATATCAATATTTAAAAGTTGCATAAAATCCCTGCTAAATGGATTATCACCATGCTAGAGCTGTCTCTGTGCAGCTCCTTTTATAGAGATCTGGAGCATTTCAAGCAGTTCCAGGCAGAAGAAGAGGTATTTTATAGCTACCTGCTTTGTGCCAGTGGGGGCTGGTGGCACATGAAAGTTATATTGCTAACCCCAAATGCTCAAAAAACACAAGTCAGGACCCCCCCTCCCAATGAAGAGATTGGCCATTATATATATATATATATATATATATATATATACACACACACACACACACACCTCTACCCTGATATAACGCAACCCGATATAACATGAATTCGGATATAACACAGTAAAGCAGTGGTCCGGGGGGGCGGGGCTGCGCACTCCGGTGGATCAAAGCAAGTTCGATATAATGCAGTTTCATCTATAACACGGTAAGATTTTTTGGCTCCCAAGGACAATGTTATATTGGGGTAGAGGTGTATATATATATGCCTTTGGCTTTGAACCATTAGGGTTCACATTTTCAAGCAACCATGAGGACTAGAAACTTACGTTATTTACAAAGCATAGATTCTCATAATCACATGAATCCAGGAGCTGGGGCTTTAAGGGAAAAACACTCCAAGAAATCACAAGACTCCTGATAAAAATCACAATAATTGGCAACACTGAAAGTGTGATTAATCTTATTGCTTTTAACACTCTTCACTTTCTTGGAGAAATAGCAACTAGGAGTAATAAAGAAACCAACCCAAGCTGCTCCCACTGAACTGAGTGGCAAACATTAAATAATTCAGGGTGAAAAAGTACTAGGGGGAAGGAAAAGGAAAAAAAAAAAAAGTAAATAAAATGTAGCAGGAGGGAAAAATGAAGACCAACTGTGTTGAGACTATGTGAGTTGTACTGTGCTTTCCCTGTGTTACTTCATGTTTTCACTAAATTCCAAATGGGCACAGAACAGGTCCCTTTCACTTGAGGGCAGGTCATAGATAAACATGGTAAAAAACCACCAATACCCAATGTGTGGATGGACTGAGAGAACAAAACAGAAGTGGGTAGGCAAATTACACAGTTAATGTGGGAAATGATCAGACTCTTTACGCCCTTGTCTAGAGTAAGGAATTTCTGTATGAGCTTCAGAGGAGGCAGTGAAGTCATTGTCCTTGTCTCTAGTGTCATGGGTTACACGGTCCCAACACTGGCGGCATGACTGCAGTGCAGTATCAAACCGGAAGGGAAAATGGGCAAGATTAAGTGAACAATGAGGATTAATATCTGGAGGGAATGTTCTCCTATTGAAAGTTGCCAGTTGATAGACCCCCTTGGGAGGGGTCAAGCCATCTATAACCCACCGCTGTGCGTCATCTCTGACATGCAAGAACATTCCCTAGCAATGAGAAAGGTTTCAGAGTGGTAGCCATGTTAGTCTGTGTCAGCAAAAAGAACGAGGAATACTTGTGGCACCTTCTCTAAGGTGCCACAAGTACTCGTTCTTTTAGCAATGAGAAAGACGTTTGAGTGCCATAATCCAGCTGCTCACTGACATCTCCGATAAATCTGAGAACAAGGGGACCAATAGGGATGATTCATAGACTTACAGACTCAGACTTGAAGGCCAGAAGGGACCATCATGATCATCTAGTCTGAACTCCTGCACATTGCAGGCCACAGAACCTCACCCACCCGCTCCTGTAATAGACCCCTGACCTCTGGCTGAGTTACTGACGTCCTCAAGTCACCGTTTAAAAACACCACATTACAAAGAATCCACCATTTACACTAGTTTAAACCTGCAAGTGTCCCGTGCCCCATGCTGCCGAAGACAAATCCCCCCTCCCCTCCCCAGGACACCTCTCTGCTAGGAACCTCATTGATCCCACCAAATCACTCTACAAATGCTAAACCTACATAAGGTTGTAAAGCCCTTTAGGAAATAACACACATCCAGGGACTGATCCTCGGTTGGTGTAAATCTGTGTAACCCTGTTGATTTCAATGCAGTGACACTGATTTACACCAGCTGAGGATCTGAATCTGAGAACAATTATTTTGCCCAAATGCTGGTGTATCTGTTTAACTCAGTGCAGTTATTTGCGCTCTACGCCATTAAATAAGATCAGCTTCAGGCCCCCTAGAGGTGAAAGGCTCCATATTCTCTGGAGCCATACAATCCCTCAGTGCCTGTTATTTCCAGTACCTTATATTTCTGCCAGGGCCAAGGTACATTTCTTACTTTAACCTAACTTCATTCAGCCGGCTTTCCCGTTCTCCTGCTTCTTGTAGTATATTTGTTTCCCTAGAATCACTCGCAGTACCCATTAGTATAATGATTTAATGGCTCTTAAATCTCTGCAGTCCTCATCAGTGAGCTTTCAGTTTCTACACGGCAATATTTCACGCTATTGTAGTGGGAGCGGGGGCAGGGAGGGGGGCAGGCGGAGGGAGAAGAGAGACACATCTCAGCCTGTTATCCAAGAAGATGCTTTGCAGATAGCAATCTATGAAATAGGCTCTTCTACTTTGCCAATTTACATACTTCATTGTTGAATAGGTTCACTTTTTTCCTGAAAAATCTAAGGGATTGCTCTCTCTCTAAACATCTTTAAGGGAGAACCAGGATCTTGATTGTAGGGGGAAATTAAAGTAACAGGTTTCTTTCAGAAAACATGGCAAATGAACCCCCTCTGCCCCAGGGCCATTTCATTGTAGTCCTCTGGTTGTATTAATGTTCCACTATCTCTGTTGGGGAGGAAAACTCAGAGGAAGTGCAGTCTAGTGCTCACAGCAGCATCCAGTGCTCTAGATTCTGGTCATAATTTGCTACATGTCCTAATTCTGTTCTGACTTCGTGTGATGGGGTGCACCTACCCCGCACCAGTCCCCAAAGGGTTAACTGTGCTTTGCAGGCTGAGGAAGCCCCAACCCCTGACTCTGTTGGGCATGCTCAGCCTGGAGGCAGAGTATAAAATGAAGCAGCCCAACTCAGTCTGGGCAGGCTGCTGAAGGGGGAGGATGCAGACTGCAGACTCTCTCCAAGGAGCGGCTACAGGCCCTGACTACAGAGCCATGGCACGCCGAGCTCCAGACGGAATGTAGGAATGTGGACGTGATCTCTCTCAAAAGAGGTTGCTAGATTAACACAAGTGTTGAAGTGTATCCTTGAGGCCAGTTCGATTCCAGGAGGACTTGGGGCACTTAAACAATCCTGGGTGGGAAAAGAGGACCTATCTTTTTAATTGACTTGGGAAGACCATGCATCAATTAGCGTTCGTTGTAGCAGCAGTGCAGGTGGTGCTGCCTGGTTATCCACACCAGAGAGTGGCTAAGCAAACCCGAAAACGGTTCTTCTTGTCATGGAATGGAGCAAGACTCTTTTATGGTTTGAGAGAAAGGATACTCCTGTGGTTAGGGGCTATCCTAGCTCTTGGGAGACATGGATTCAATTCCCTGCTCTTCCACAGACTTCTTGTGTCACCTTGCGTAAGTCCTTAGCCTCTCCATCTCCCATCAGTGCAATGGGGATAATCATAGAATCATAGAATATGAGGGTTGGAAGGGACCTCAGGAGGTCATCTAGTCCAACCCCCTGCTCAAAGCAGGACCAATTCCCAACTAAATCATCCCAGCCAGGGCTTTGTCAAGCCGCCCCTTAAAAACCTCTAAGGAAGGAGATTCCACCACCTCCCTAGGTAACCCATTCCAGTGCTTCACCACCCTGCTAGTGAAAAAGTCTTTCCTAATATCCAACCTAAACCTCCCCCACTGCAACTTGAGACCATTACTCCTTGTTCTGTCATTTGGCATTTCCAGACTTCATGGCGGTGTAGCAAGGATAAATACATTAATGATAAGGAGGTGTGCGGTTACGATGGTGATGGATCCATATAAATGCCTTCGATAGTTGGCTGTCCCATACCATAGAACCATGGTTCCAAAACTTTTCCACCAAGGCATTTCATTAAATTTCCTACACCCCTTTTATTTTTTATAATTACGTTTCATATTATTATTCTGTTAGTTAAGTTAGTTTATTATTAAAAAAGAAGATTCACCAAGAAACCAGAGTAAACAGTCTGCAATTACTACAAATGATCACATCACCCTTATTTTCACTTTAACTCCAACTGTGGTGTAGTCCTAGATGGGAAATTACTGTAATGCTCTTGCCAGCATAGGAATGCCCTCGCCAGCGTGACCTCTCCTGCACACTGCACGAGAGGCCATTTTGAGAACAAAATGCCATCCTTCGTGCCGCAAAAGTGCTTGAATGTTGTTTGGGCACATTCCGGCCCCACTGCAGTACTCCTCAAGGGACAGACCCCCGCATAACCCACAGCAAAGCCCCAGCGGTCCAGGGACCCCACTTTGGGAACTACTGCTAGAGAAAATACTGAGACATCCTGGTTGCTAATAGTTTGAATCCCTGACAGGGCCGGCGCAACCCATTAGGTGACCTAGGCGGTAGCCTAGGGCGCTAACATTTGCGGGGCGCCGGCCGCCCCGGTCGTCGGCGGTATTTCGGGGGTGGGACCTTCCACCGCCTAGGGCGGCAAAAAAGCTGGCAGCGCTCCTGATCCCTGATGGATTCAAAAGCATTTCAGGGAGTCAGAATACATACCCAATACTAAAATGCAGCCACGACTGCAATAGCAATACTGCCTCTTCTCAAGTCTTTGTACTGATAGATAACTAGAAGCATTTATAGGATGCTCCTCAATATAGCTGAGCACCTACAGAGATGAACATAATCTGCAGGCCTGCTTGGGGTTACGTGACAGGGCTTTTAGGAGGGGGACTGGGGAATAACTTCTTCATTTGAAGCTGCCTGGGGAATTTATAGGGAAACCACCTTTCAGGCAACCCGTCCTTCAGGTAAGGAGAGCTGGGGCCAGCTTTCCATCAGTGCCACTCAACCGGTCAGCCTGGGGAGGGGGCGCTTTTGGGGTCCCCAATTTAAGCCATCTTGGGGCTGATTTTGAGAGGTGCTGAGCACCCACCGCTCCCCCTGACTTCCATGAGAGTGGTGGGTGGTCCGCACTTCTGAAAAGTCAGGACCAAAGCACGTCAGGATAGGCCAAAACACAGCAGCAGACAGAATCAGTAGCCATTTTTGAAAAATTGGCCTTAAGGCCTGAGCTGAGCATGCCAGGATGTTCACAACGGAACCTAGATTCCCCCAGCCCCGTACAGTCGTTCATTGTATAACCACTAGATTGTTAGGCCAGGCTCAGCGATTCCACGTGAGAGTCAGTTGCTTGTTTGGTGATCCAAGGCAGTTGGCATGAGAGAGAAACCCTGAGAGCTCAAAGCAAAAACAGCCCAATTAATCGCTAATTGTTTCCCAAAATAGGCCCGGAATGTGAACTAGCCGTCTCCTCTCTCAGCGAGAGTTTATAAACAATGACTAAATGAAGCTAACATTTTCCAACTCAGCAATTCTCTCACATTCTACCGGTATGTGATGAACAGAGGGTTTCTTGGCTGACCCAGAAGCGCTGCCCAATGCCCCACTGATAGTCCACTCCTGGCAGTATTCACCTGCCAAAGGACACTGTGCTTGGAAGATTGTAAGGGGACTGGGGTCAGGTACTGGATTGTAGGTGGTCAAGCCTGACGGTTGGAGTGGTGGTTCAGGCCCAGGCTCAGGGCAGCGCTGAAACTGGGATCTGGACACAGGCCGGGGGTCAGAGCCCATGGACGAGCCAAATCAGGACTGCAGTCAGAGTCAGGAAGCAGGCTGAAGCAGGGCTGGAGTCAGCCCAAGAGTCTGGGGCCCAGGAGGGAGGTGACAGAGCTGGAGCAGGGTCAGGGTAGGGCACAGAGAAGACTGAAGAGGGACAAGAACAGGAACTGGATCAAGAGCAGGCTGTGAGCCTAGGCAGTTTGTAACACTGCTAGGCAGCAGGAGGGTTCCTGGCGGCGTAGTGCTGTTGCACAGACTAATCTGCAGCTCGGACAGGGTCAGTGAAATACCTGTGCCTGGGGTTCATCTGCCCCAGGCCCTGCACAGGACAGGCTGAGGGAGCAGCCCTGGTCTGGTTGCAGGTTTGCCTCACAATTGGTAGTGGGTCAGGAACCCCATAGTGACCAAAGCCATTACCTTCCGATAACCATCGGTGCCCTACTGCCTGGGGGGAGAGAGATGATGTCTCGCTCCAGTTCCTTGTGGACATCAAGACCAAACGTAGGACTTGATCCAAAGGCTACTTAAGTTGACAGCAGTTTCTCCATTGGCTTGAATGAGCATCAGATCCAATCCCTAGCCCTGGGGCAAATCCATGAAGTTATGCATGCTTACACCACAGCTGAATTTATCCACATCATAAAACCGGCCTTCACAATTGGCTCGCTTGCTGACAGTCTCAACAGAAAGACCAAGCACTGGATGACCACGAACAGTAAAATGACTGGATACCCGTAAAGATGGTCCTACCAGGACAAGGTTGAGACTTGTACACACACATTTGCACTGATGTTGGTATTGCCTAGCGAAGAAGGGGAACGGGTCTCTTAAGTCCCTTCACAAGACCCTAGCACCATGGAACGAAACACAATACTGCATCTTTGGCGGCTAGGATTGCATCTTTACGTGCAGTTACTTTGTGTCCATGAGTATAGTAATGATATATTGCAGTTACACAGTAGCGGCGCCAGCTTTGCCGGCGCCCTAGGCGGCGGAAGGTCCCGCCCCCGAAATCCCGCCCCCAACAGCGGCGGCGGAAAGTCCCGCCCCCAAATTTCTAGGGGCGGCGGGGGCGCAGGCGCCCCCAAAATAGCAGCACCCTAGGCGACCGCCTAGGTCGCCTAATGGGAGCACCGGCCCTGCAGTTACATGTCTTCAATGCACCTGGACTGGCAACTGCTTGAAATAGAAGGATTAGGGGTCTCCCTAAACCTCCAGCCAGAGCCCTGGCACAAGTGCCATGAAATGATCCAGACAAAAAGTTTGACAGAAGCCTTCACAACACAGAGTGCACGCAGACGTGTTATTACTTGGTTTGAATTAGATGAGAACAGATTGAATTTGAATGCTCCTCTGAATCAGGCAGAGGGAAAGTTTGAAATCACATCTCCTATCTCTCAGGTGATCACCACACTAGAAAGTGGCTTTCGCGCTCTTTGGCCGACTGAATATTTATACAAAGTGGAACGGCTTCAGCAGGAGAGATTGAGGGTAACCCACCCTAGAATGGGCCGGGGGTTAGAGCACTCCCTTAGGAAGGATCTGAGTTGAAATCCATGCTCCAGCCCTGTTTCAGAGGGGAGATTCAAACCTAGTCTTCTATGTCCCAGGCAAGTGGCCTAACCACTGGGGTCAACCTCATGAGGGACAGACACTTTCCTAAGCAGACCAGATTGAAATGTTTTATCCGGCCTTTTCTAATTGGCTGACAAATTCTCAACATTTTCAGAATCAAACCACATTTTTTTTTTTCCCGATTTATTGGTTTGCTGGCCAACGCAAAATAAATAAATAAATAAATAAAATAAATTATTCGCCCCACTCTAACCATAATGCTCCTGCACTAGGGGCAACCTTACTTCTGGCATTTCCTACCTGTTCAGGGCTTGCGATTGCAATTGTGGTGTTCTTTTATGTCATTATGATTTCGATTCCAGTCGCACAGAGCTGGCCCAGCTGAGATTACGGCCACGGTGTGCTAGGTGCTTTAGAGACACACGGCAAGAGACATTCCCTGCCTCAAAGGAGTTTACAATCTAACTAGGGAAGACAGACACATTCTGTGAGGGGAAACAGAGTCAGAGAGACGAGTGACATGTCCAAGGCCACACAGCAGGTCAGGGACTAAAACCCAAGTCTCCTGTTTCCTAGTTCAGCGCCGTAGCTATTGCAACACCATCCTCTCATGTAGCTCGATGGTGACATTGTGCATCTAACACTTCCAGCAAAGAGACATAGGTAGTTTTCCCCTCCACTGCTTCTCTATCCCCATTTTCTCTCTGATAGTTTAATGGCATCTTTTACCTCATACTGATTCCCATCTCTATATTTTACATCTTCCTAGCATATTAACGGCATCTTGAGCCACACGTTTCACTTCCACCCTGCGGTTAGCAGCACTGATTTGCTTTCCTTCCCAACGCAAGGCAACTAGTTTATGTTTAATATTTTCTCTTCAGTTGCAAAGTGCACTACATTTAACTTCATTTCTATGCATTAGAAGTGCACACACATTTGAAAGAGTAAGACTCCCTACATCCAGCATCATAAAAATCCCTTTAAATGAAGTTGAGGTGAGCTATCCCTTCCCTGAGGCAGCCTGTCATTTGAAGATCCATTTAACGAGCTCGCTTTTTTGTTCAGACTTTACACTTCATACCACCTTGCACCCACGGATCTCCAAGCACTCTGCAAACCTCCCCTCATTAACCCTCACAACACCCCATTGAGGCACATGCATATAATTCCATCCATTGAGCAAAGAAGGAAACTGCTACACAGGGAAGCTGAGCAATTTCCCCCAAGTTCACAGAGCAACGCAGGGGAAGAGCTGAGAAGACAACCTAGAAGTCCTGACTACCGGCACCCTGAGCTAACCTCCTTCACAAGTGACTGTGTCAGAATGAAGTTTAAAGCATCTGTTTGATTCTGAAGAGGAAATGGACAGGTGTACTGCATCCCTCGTTCGTAGAATCATAGAATCTCAGGGTTGGAAGGGACCTCAGGAGGTCATCTAGTCCAACCCCCTGCTCAAAGCAGGACCAATCCCCAACTAAATCATCCAATCATTAGATGGAGCATTCTTATTTGTAGACCACAGTTTGTCTTCATCTCTCACAAACACATTGTGTAGATCAGGGGTAGGCAACCTATGGCACAGGTGCTGAAGGCGGCACGCGAGCTGATTTTCAGTGGCACTCACACTGCCCGGATCCTGGCCACCGGTCCGGGTGGCTCTGCATTTTAATTTAATTTTAAATGAAGCTTCTTAAACATTTTAAAAACCTTATTTACTTTACATACAACAGTAGTTTAGTTATATATTATAGACTTCTAGAAAGAGACCTTCTAAAAACATGAAAATGTATGACTGGCACACGAAACCTTAAATCAGAGTGAATAAATGAAGACTCGGCACATCACTTCTGAAAGGTTGCCGACTCCTGGTGTAGATCCATGGACTTCAGATATACACTAGGGCTTCCATTCCTCTTCTTCCTCCCCCCCCCCGATAACTGTTCTTATTGTATGTCTATGGGCTCTGCTAGTACTGGTGCTAGATGCCATTGCAGAATAGATCCACAGCCCCCAAGCTCTGCCTCCTACCATCTCCTCAGGCTGAGACAGGTTTCCTGTAGCATCAAGAACATGAATGTTGACAGCCCAGGCGGCGATGGCTGCTGCTTGCAAACATCCTTTATGTTGACTGTAAAACCCAAATATATGTAGGCCGAATAGATCCTCTCCTCCTGACAGAACCCCCGCGAGCAAATCATCCCATTTACCAGCCTACCTAAAATAAGTCCTAGGGCTGGTCGAAAATTTTCCATCAAAACATCTTTTTCCCCCAAACGGAAAATTGGGCTGTTGAGAAAATGAAGATTTCCCCCTGAGAGCATCTACTTTCCGTGAAAGTTTTCAAAGTTTGATTAAAAAGAGCCCAAATTTTTCAGCCTTGATTTAGGTTTTATGATGGGTGATCATCTTCAGCCATCTCCTCTTTCCCACAGGTCCCATCTTAGACAATCCTCTATTGAGAAACACTTAAACCAAAATATTGATACAGAAATCACCAGGCCAGAGTCAGGCCAAACTACAGTGTTAACAAGTTATAACAGAACAGCTTCATATTCACCACAGAGGGCTAGACTGAGGTACTTGTGGCTGGGGGAGGCAGGGGGGTGGACCCAGCAGGGCAGAGAAAGAGTGGGGGAGGATGTAGGTGTTGTTGAGTCAGGTGTGCTGTCACGGCATGTGCTTGGGGTTTGGGTCACCCCTCCAGCACATACCCAGGTCTGGCCTTACACAGATGGGAGGGTTGCTGCTAGCTAGGGTGATTCCCACAAGCCAAATGGAATCTCTAAGGTTCATTCCCCATCAAGGACTCCATGAAAATCACGTGATCTTCTGAGTGGGCCTAAGTGAGATTCTCCACTGCCCTGCACCTGGTGTCCTCACATACACCTGTGTCCCAAGAGTGTGAAATGTTACCACTGCAGAATTCCATGTTCCCTCCCGCCGGTGGGAGCACTCACACCCATTGGGCACAGGTGGGCCAGACTACATGAAATGCAAAGCAGGGGAGACTCAGACCCCAGCAGCCCGATGCTGATCTCACGTGGATGTAAATCAGGGGCAGCGTCGTTCAAGTCAGTCGAGTTACAACCGCAGAAGCGGCTGTTAAAGGGGAATCCAATGCCATGATGCCAAACCGTACCTACCAGAGCAAGATAAACCAGGATCAAGACGATTTACTCCTTTGCTTTTCCAGGGAAGATAAACTCTTGTTCCTAGCAGACGCCTCCCCCTGCAGCTCCCCTTCTGCTCATTCTCCAATTCTTAATCATTCACGGCCTAACTTGAATGGTAGCACCAAGCATGCAGGCTGAGAGGTTCTGAAGTGCCAGAAAAGCGGGAGGTAGCTGTTTTGTGTACTGAGGGAGACATAACCCCTCTCCCCACCACCACCACCACAGCAGCAATATAAATCCTCAGACGACATTGGAACATTGTTAGGTATGGTACAGCGCTCCTTTTGTCTCCATGTTGCAGAGACAGGGATAATTTATCAAGATTTGTACTGCTACAGAACTGTTGATGAAAACAAGGGTGGAAGTTTCTAAAGCAAGGCGGATTTCATTAGGCTTTCTAATCTGTGTATTTATAGACAAATTGTTTCCCAATTGACTTTGCAATTCTCACTTGCCATTCACAATACTTGGTGAATAATTGCAATTACCGTCTGCTTAATGAGACAATGATCCTTTGCTAAAAAAAGAAATAAAATAGAAATGTTTGCATGCAAGAGAGAGTGGGTGTAGTCAAGTATTCAGAGAGCGACTGTCCGAGGGATCCCATTCGAACACTGCAGAGGAGAGGTCTTGGAAAGACGATATCCCTCACACCCTACACATCAGATCTCAACTGCTAAGCAGCGCTGGGCTTGTTCAAAACTCAGATGGGACCCCTTCAAGGAACTCTGAGAAGTGATGCTGGCCATTTGGGATGGGGCATTTGTCTTTCACATCCAGCTCTGAGCCAATGTGCTGCTGGAGCTGCTGTTGATTTCTGAAGAGACATAAGTCAGGACATGCAGAGAAGACTGCAGACGGTTCTTTAATCTGGCAGACCAAGGCAGCACAAGAGCTGATGGCAGGAAGCTGAAGCCACACAAGTCCAGACTAGAAATAAGGGGCACGCTTTTAACAGCGAGGGTAATCAATTATTGGAACAACTTACCTAGGAATACAGTGAATTCTAGATCACTTAGAGTCTTGAAATTAAGATTGGCTGTCTATCTAAAAGACATGCCAGAGCTCAAGCCCAGTTATGGGCTTAATGTAGGGATCACTGGGTGAAATTGTGTATCCTGTATACAGAATACAGTGATCAGAATCAGAGGGGTAGCCGTGTTAGTCTGGATCTGTAAAAGCAGCAAAGAATCCTGTGGCACCTTATAGACTAACAGAGGTTTTGCAGCATGAGCTTTCGTGGGTGAATACCCACTTCTTCGGATGCAAGTAGTGGAAATCTCCAGGGGCAGGTATATATATGCAAGCAAGAAGCAAGCTAGAGATAACGAGTTTAGTTCAATCAGGGAGGGTGAGGCCCTGTTCTAGCAGTAGAGGTGTGAAAACCAAGGGAGGAGAAACTGGTTCTGTAGTTGGCAAGCCATTCATAGTCTTTGTTTAATCCTGAGCTGATGGTGTCAAATTTGCAGATGAACTGAAGCTCAGCAGTTTCTCTTTGGAGTCTGGTCCTGAAGTTTTTTTGCTGCAGGACGGTGACCCTAACATCTGCTATTGTGTGTCCAGGGAGGTTGAAGTGTTCTCCTACAGGTTTTTGTATATTGCCATTCCTAATATCTGATTTGTGTCCATTTATCCTTTTCCTTAGAGACTGTCCAGTTTGGCCTATGTACATAGCAGAGGGGCATTGCTGGCATATGATGGCGTATATTACATTGGTGGATGTGCAGGTGAATGAACCAGTGATGGTGTGGCTGATCTGGTTAGGTCCTGTGATGGTGTCGCTGGTGTAGATGTGTGGGCAGAGTTGGCATCGAGGTTTGTTGCATGGATTGGTTCCTGAGTTAGAGTTACTATGGTGCGGTGTGCAGTTACTGGTGAGAATGTGCTTCAGGTTGGCAGGTTGTCTGTGGGCGAGGACTGGCCTGCCACCCAAGGTTTGTGAAAGTGTGGGATCATTGTCCAGGATGGGTTGTAGATCCCTAATGATGCGTTGGAGGGGTTTTAGCTGGGGACTGTATGTGATGGCCAGTGGAGTCCTGTTGGTGTCTTTCTTCGGTATGTTCCCTTCTGAGAATCTATGAATAAAACTGAAGCCTTGATCATTCTGTTTCCTTATTTCCTCGTGCGGGTACTGTAGTTTTGAGAATGCTTGGTGGAGATTTTGTAGGTGTTGGTCTCTGTCTGAGGGGTTAGAGCAGATGCGGTTGTACCTCAGTGCTTGGCTGTAGACAATGGATCTTGTGGTGTGCCCGGGATGGAAGCTGGAGGCATGAAGGTAGGCATAGCGGTCGGTAGGTTTTCGGTATAGGGTGGTATTAATGTGACCATCACTTATTTNTTTAAAAAAAAAAAAAAATCTTGAAAATCTTTCTGGTTAGGGTAACACTATTTTGCACAGCTACATCAACTTTCATTCAAGGATCTCGAAGCACTTTGCAAACACCAGTGCAGCCTCACAACACATAAGGACAATAGGCAAGGAGTGTTGTTGCCATTTTACAGATGGTGAAACAGAGGCAAGAAGATTAAGTGACATGTCCCCGCTTACAGAATGTGCCCATGGCAAAGCCAGGGTTTGAACACAGAATACCTGAATTGCAGAACTGTGATTTGGCCTGAAGACCATCTTTCTCTTGTGAATAGACCCATGGTAAATGTGTGTTATTGATGGGCCACATCTGGATTTCTTTTGTCAAAAACAGAATTGTTGCAAGAGGATGTAGATTTAGTTCACACTCCAGCTGCAGAAAAGTGTAGTAATGGCACAGACCATGTCAAAACTCGGTTTAATTGCATTTGCAAGGCTGATGTCGGTGTCCAAGAGACAGGAATGCTGGCTCTTTGCTCCAAACAGTGTATAGATCTGATGAGTAACAGAACAGGGGAGCTAATGAAGCGCTTACCAGCGTATGCTGTCTGAAATCGAGCAGCCTCTGACCAGGGCCGGCTCCAGGGTTTTTGCCTCCCCAAGCAGCGCAAAAAAAAAAAAAAAAAGCCGCGATCGCGATCTGCAGCAGCAGCCCTACCACCGCCACTTCATTCCTCGGCAGCAATTCCGCGGCAGGTCCTTCGCTCCGAGAGGGAGTGAAGGACCCGCTCGCTGGCGAATTGCCGCCGAAGACCCGGACGTGCCGCCCCTCTCTGTTGTGGCCGCCCCAAGCACCTGCTTGCTGGGCTGATGCCTGGAGCCGGCCCTGCCTCTGACATGCCCAGCTACCANAACAGGGGAGCTAATGAAGCGCTTACCAGCGTATGCTGTCTGAAATCGAGCAGCCTCTGACATGCCCAGCTACCCTCAAGCTTATTCTCTCGTCCTTTTCATTCTGGAGAGGATGGAAGCAAAGAGTGCTTGCTTTTGTTTCTGGGAGATCGCGTGGTTCAATTGCATGGCGCGATGGCTGGAAGGAGAGTTTGGCCATTAAAGCTGTAAATGTGGCTTTCCGTTCTGTAAACAGCGTAAACGAAATCTCACTAAGAGATGCGCCGCAAAAGGGATTTTTTTTTTCTAATTGTGGATTTCTGCTGGCAAATTTCAACTGAGTGAGAAGAGAAAATTGTGCTCATGAAAGTTGATGCAGCTGAATTGGCTCGGAAAATGTCCCTGCTCACTGGAACCTGTGATTTTGATGCCCAAATCAGCCATTTTAATGTAATTCCAAACTGGCTCCCTGGAGCCTAGAGTATTGGGGGGATGGGGACTTTAGGAATGCAGAGATCAGATTCTAGAGCCAGAGAGACATGTTAGGAGTGGGTAGAGGGGTTGTGCTGCACCATACATCTGAACATTATTATTAGAGCCTCAAATTGTGCAGGATGCTTTATTAGCATAAATATGGTCACTGCCCTGGAGAGCTTACAAGCTCTTTGGAGTAGCAGGGGTAGCAAACAGTAGAGATGGATGAGGTGGCATTAAGAAGATTCCGTGATTACTTATGTAACCCCAGTTTTCTCTGTTCACATCAGCCCAACCTCTAGATGGTGCCCAAGAAGCCGAGGCACCAATGAAACTTCCTTCACGCAATGAAAGGCTTGGGGCAGGGAGCAGGAGATGGCTCATTTCTTGTGGGCACCGCAGGAGCTCTCCCAACCCACAACTTTGCCGCTGGTGCAGTCGGGCTGAGAACTGCTGCTGACTTGATCGAGTGCCTGGGAACGATCCCCCTGATTTTGCACACCCCTGAAGCTGGAGGGAGTTTGGATCCAGATTTTAACATCATGATCGGGGCTAATATCTCCAGAAGGATTACTCAGAGTCGTGGTGATGCCACGATCACAGAACGACAGCCCCTGGTGAGACAGTTTTGGAAGAGAAGGTTCTGAAACACAAAGGATCATAAACCCCTTTCCTAATTTGGAGAGAGAGAGAGAGAGAGGAAAGAGAAATGCCTCCTCCATACATGTTAAAAAGAGAGGGGAAAGTAAATGTAAATGGCTGTTAGTTTGTTAATCTTGTTAAATGGAGTGATATGAGCAATAGCAGCAGGAGCGGAGATTGTTAATGGAACAGGATTATTTTCAGATGCTGGCTGTGTCTGTATTAGAGCAGTGAATTTCCTGCTGTGTGGGTAAATTTCCATCTTTAACGATAAAATAAGAATATTACTAATAAAAGGTTCCCCTTAGCCAGTGACAACGGGGTTTGTGATTTCTCCCACCTCGTGAATTATATCCGCTGACATTTTAGCAGTGGCCAGGTTAACAGTGGCTTGGATCTTTTCCCTGTGGCTGGGCTCCTGATTAGTACCGGAGACATCAAACATTTCCAGTGTATGGCATAAATATGAACGCCTAGGCCCAGATTCAGGAAAGCACTTAATCACACACTTAACTTTAAAGAAGTGCTAAAGTCCCATTGACCTCAATGGAACTGAAGGACATACTTACGGTTAGTGATGTGTGGCGCTGCAGCCTAGATCAGGGCTTGGTTATTACTGGGCTAGAGGAAACAAGGAACCTGCCCAATCCATTGTCCTCCTGTGTATGGGCTGGGCGGAGTCCTCGTGTTTCACAGCCCGCTGAGGGCAGGGAAGGCAGGTGTGACTGAGGCATCCTTGAGACTAGTACAAGAGCCACATTGCGCTACCTGAGCCACAATGGTTCTCAGATCTCCAGCTGGGATGGTGCAACTCTGAAGGGCCACCACTGAGCCCTCAATCTCCACTTCAGCAAATCTCCTATTGAGGTCAATGGACTGAGTACAGAAGGCAGGAGTGAGCTCCTAATTCACAGTATCCTATTTTGCCCAGTGGATAATTTGAAATCCATTATTTACACTTCATCCCGTTACCATCCTTATTTCCACCTATATATATATGGAGATATACCTATCTCATAGAACTGGAAGGGACCCCAAAGGGTCATCGAGTCAAGTCCAGTCCCATCCCCTGCCTTCACTAGTAGGACCAAGTACTGATTTTGCCCCAGATCGCTAAGTGGCCCCCTCAAGGATTGAACTCACAACCCTGGGTTTAGCAGGCCAATGCTCAAACCACTGAGCTATCCCTCCCACCTGTTTCTTACATCTATATTTTGTCAGAGCTCCTCTCCGTCTCTCCCACCGGCACCTCTCGTTCTGTTTTTATCCATCCATGTTTTATTTATCTTTCTGCCTTTTAGTCTTGCACTCTCGCTCTTGTCCTGGTTTCTACAGTTCTTTCATTTTCTGGGCTGCTACCTGTTTGCTTCTCTCTCCCCATTTCTTCCCTTTTCATTTCCCTCTATTCTCCCATTCTGAGTACAGATGCCTCAGCTTTGATTTTAATTATACTGGTGGATTTAATTTCCCTAGGCTGGTGCATTGTCTAAACACGGGCTAAAAAGAATTGGCAATGATTCACAGTTAAGATGGCCTGGCTAATCGTAATGTAACTAATAGGCCAGAGGGCTTTTCGGGGGTAGAAGCATTTCAGAAGTGGGATTTTGTTGGCTGTCCTGTAGCAATAAGCATCAAGTCATAATAAAGAAATGTAAAAGTCTTATAGCTTTTACCTTATCGTTCTAGAAACAGACAAGGAGAGCTTAATGGAGCCTGTAAGTAAACTTGAAATTTCAATGTTTGCCAATTGTTATAGCATATTCTGCATCTGCAAATGACAAGTGAAACCAAGCAAGTGGTAAACTTGGGCTCCCGCTGTGTCAGCTTTCCAGACAAAAGCTCAGCGTCGAGTATCAAAGACATTGTTTAGTGTGCGTGTGTAAAGCCAAAGGAAAAGACCGGCCAAAGCCTGGATTGGATTCTCATGAAGGCTCTGGAGCAGGAGACGAGAGATGGGGGTTCTACTCTTGGCTCGGCCATGGACTTCCCTTGTGCCCAAGGGATCTCCTTGTGCCTTAGTTCCCTCTAGATCAAATGGATATCAATCCTTCCCTACCTCCAAGGGTTAATTCATTCATGTATGCAATGGGCTCAGATACTATGGAGATGAGAGCCAACAAAAAGCCTGTATTAAAAAAACTCCAAGCAAACCTGATTTCAGTCTTCTCTGAAATCTGAACCAGCATTTGAATTGTGCAGCTGGACATCGTCATCTTTTTAGTGGGACCCACGAAATCAGAACACCTCCTCTGCCCCGCCCCCCAACACAGTCTGGCTGTTTGAAATCTCCGTCTAGATCCTTATGTTGAGTGCATCACAGTGGGTCCTGTATGGAAAGGGCGCTGGCACCTCACACCCCGATCATGCTCCCAATGAGGCCAATTTGCTTTGAAGAAGCTTCGCACCTGGCAGCGCCGGCTCCAGGGTTTATGCCGCCCAGGCAGCCCCCCAAAAAAGCCGCGATTGCGATCTGCGGCGGCAATTCGGCGGGAGGTCCTTCGCTCCGAGCGGGAGTGAGGGACCCTCCGCCGAATTGCCGCCGAATACCTGGACGTGCCGCCCCTCTCCGGAGTGGCCGCCCCAAGCACCTGCTTGTTAAGCTGGTGCCTGGAGCCGGCCCTGGCACCTGGCAGGATGAGGCCTAGTATAAACAGGGCTCTGGCTTCTTAAGGCCCAATCCTAATTCCACTGAAATCCACGGGTGTTTTGTCATTGGGAGAAGCCTCAAAGCTCCTCATTGACCATCACTGGTAGCAAGGAGGTCACAGCAATAAGTGGGTAGAAAGCAGCACATCTGAACAACTTGGCCAAAGCAGCTTTAGAATATTTTCCTTTTACAGGAATCAGTCTCTGGTCAGAGAGAAGGAAGCCTGACGCCAAGCACTGGCCTGGACGTTCCAGCATACTCGGAGACTTCTTTTCCTCTGACCAGGCTGCAGGCTGAGCTTGTGGAAGTGATGCTGGGCCAGCCCCAGCTGTAATGATACAAGCCCTTTGCTTCTGCAGTGAATATCCTTCACCAAGGCAGGCTTCATTGTCAGGAATAGGCTTGTGTGTTGTTTGATGCTCAGCCTTTGAGTTAGATGCTAGAGCCAGCCTTTCTAGTATAAGCAGTAGGGAAGCTGGAACAATCTCAGCTGAAATCTCTGCTTGCTGTGGACTGCAGCCACTCATTAAATAATGGGAAAGTAATTAAAAAGTCTAGCTATACAATATGGATTCAATTAAAAAAATGGGACAGTCGGTTGGGAAATTTGATCTATTTTTTAATCCTCTATCTGTTAAACTCCAGATAAATATTTGTGTCTGTTTAAACAAAGTCACCCTTTTGGTTTTTTCGAAGAGGAAAAATTTCCATTAGCAATGCTGCAAACTAGTGTATACAGCACAGTACAGGTCTGTCTCATCTTACGCTGAGGTTACGTTCCACGGTCAGCGCCTAAAGCAAAAACCACGTATAGTCAAAATTACATTGAGTATAATGGAGGGCAGAATCGCCCGCACTACAGAAACAGTATTTAAATTGTTATTTTTCTCTTTTTTTTTGTTTTTTCTTGTTTTTGCTGACTGCATAAAGCTGAAATCGCACGTTAAATGCGCCTAAGATGCGACAGACCTGTATAAGGAACCTACAATAACAGAACAGTTTTCATAGCCAACCACTTCCAAACAGACTATTTCAATCATGTGCCCTGCTATCCTATGTAACGGTGTGCTCTTATCACTGCAATCCTACGTAACTGGGATCTTATTACTGTTAACATCATCTCTTC
Source organism: Platysternon megacephalum (assembly GCA_003942145.1). NCBI lineage: Eukaryota > Metazoa > Chordata > Testudines > Platysternidae > Platysternon > Platysternon megacephalum. Next base: position 5,842,124 of record QXTE01000090.1, read on the forward strand.
CTGTTCTCAAGTCACGGTAGCTTATTGCATTTTTTCTTAAGCTCTTTGGACCAGGGACCATGTACACCACCCAGCTCAGTAATATTTATGGGTGCTGTCAATCTGCAAGTAATAATTCAAAGAATGTTTAGGGCAAATCAATTCCAGTCCATTGATTGTTCGAGAGTGAGATTTGTGATGTGCATTCACTACGCTTTAACTATGCGGTGTGCTTGGTTACCTTACTCACACAGCATTGGATCTACTTCCCGAGGAGTTGCAATAAAAAAAAATCATCATCAAGACCCTATGTCCTTTGATTTTCTTGGGGTGAAGTTGGAGGCAGCTTGTGGATTTAGAAGGAGCTAAAATGAGAGGATTTGGATCTTAAACCTTGTTGTTTCATTTGAGGCCGGTTTTGCTTGAGGCTTCGGCTACAAGAATGAATACTTGTAATAGCATAGGATGGGGTCAGCGTTAAAAGGACTTTTCTTTTATCACATTCAGGTGATGCATGGGGCTTGGGATGGCTCTCTGCGCAAGGCGGGAACCTCAGCCCAAGATGATCATGAAAGGGTGTGACCACAGCTGGATGGAAATTTGGTTTGTAGTTAGCCACAAAAAAATCATTCTTGTTATTCGCCCAGCTCAATTGACCAGCCAGATCTGGGCTCTAATCCTGCAACCCGCTCTGAAGGAGCACACCTGGCGTCCCATCAGCTTGAGCAGGAATGCATTGTGGGAGGGCCCCCATACCTAGCAGGCTTGTGCAAAAATCAAGAATGCATCAATGTGGATCCAAAGCCGCTTGGGGTGTTATTTCAAACCCCTCTGCAAACCTCTCCAGGGCTTGTCTTCACTGCAGTGTGAGCTCAAACTACTCCTCGAGTGTTACCCCTAACCTGACCCCCCCACACCTCCCGCCAGTAGCGGCGCCAGCTTTGCCGGCGCCCTAGGCGGCGGAAGGTCCCGCCCCCAAATTTCCACGGGCGGCCGCGGCGCCGGCGCCCCCAAAATAGCAGCGCCTTAGGCGACTGCCTAGGTCGCCTAATGGGTTGCGCCGGCCCTGCCTCCCGCACACAAAAAGTCTCTAGTTGAGTTAAGTGGTGATTTAAACTTGAACTAGCTGGCCCACAGGGTGGGTGTGGGGGACTGAAGCTCAAGTGCTACCGACACCTAGGGTATGTCTAGACGTCAGTCACTGTGTGTATTGCAGCTGGAGCAGACACACCTCAGCTACCCTGAGTACTGGAGTAGTGAAGCTGCAGCCGCGTACCTGCCCAGAACCCTGGGTGATTACTTGTGAGGCTAGCCGCCAGCCTATGCAGAAGTGCCTGCTGCTGCCGCCGCTTCACTGCTCTGGGGCCAGGGCCGGTGCAAGGACGTTTCGCGCCCTAGGTGAAACTTCCACCTTGCACCCCCCTCACCCAGCTAACCCCGCCCACCCGCCCCTCCCACCAGAGGAGTCCCCCCCCCCCACGGCAGCTAACCCCGCCTGGGGAGCCCGCCTTCACGGCAGCTAACCCCGCCCGGGGAGCCCGCCTCAGCTCACCTTCGCTCCGCCTCCTCCACTGAGCACGCCGGCGCCGCTCTAATTCTCCTCCCCTCCCAGGTTTGTGGCGCCGATTGGAGAAGAATTAGAGCGGGGGCTGTGTGCTCAGCGGAGGAGGCAGAGTGGAGGTGATCTGGGGCGGGGAGCGGTTCCCCTGTGCACCCCCCCCATTACTGTGGGCAGCCCTCCCCGCACCCCCCCGCCAGGAGTGCTGCGGCGGAAGGTCCCACCCCCAAAATGGTCCCTCCCCTGAAATGCGCTGACAACCGGGGCGGCCGGCGCCCCCCAAATCTTAGCGCCCTAGGCGACCTCCTAGGTTGCCTAATAGGTTGCGCCGGCCCTGTCTGGGGCTCTGGAACATCAGCTCAAGCTGCAGTNCCCCCCCACCCAGCTAACCCCGCCCACCCGCCCCTCCCACCAGAGGAGCCCCTCCTCCCCCCGCGGCAGCTAACCCCGCCCGGGGAGCCCGCCTTCGCGGCAGCTAACCCCGCCCGGGGAGCCCGCCTCAGCTCACCTTCGCTCCGCCTCCTCCGCTGAGCACGCCGGCACCGCTCTAATTCTCCTCCCCTCCCAGGTTTGCGGCGCCGATTGGAGGAGAATTAGGGCGGGGGCTGTGTGCTCAGCGGAGGAGGCGGAGCGAAGGTGAGCTGGGGCGGGGAGCGGTTCCCCTGTGTGCCCCCCCCATTACTGGGGGTGGCCCTCCCCGCGCCCCCCCCCCGCCAGGAGCGCTGCGGCGGAAGGTCCCGCCCCCAAAATGCCGCCCCCGACAGAGGCGGCGGAAGGTCCCTCCCCTGAAATGCGCTGACGACCGGGGCGGCCGACGCCCCCCAAATCTTAGCGCCCTAGGCGACCGCCTAGGTCGCCTAATAGGTTGCGCCGGCCCTGTCTGGGGCTCTGGAACGTCAGCTCAAGCTGCAGTCACACCTGTCATTACAGTGTAGACATCCCCTCAATCTTGTAATGCAAGGGGATGCAGCAGCTCAAGTTACAACTCATGGGCTGCTCATCCAATCACTCTGCGTGGCCTGAGTGTTGTTTTGCAACGTGGCCACTCTCCCCAGAGCTGGAGTGGAGTAACTGGAGCTAACTGTTGCAGTGAGAACAAGCAAAGGGGGACAATTTGACTCTTCCTGGTTGGAAGCAGAGTCTGGGATAGTTGCGAATGCACCAGGGACCCCTCTTATTCCCACACCCAGGGCAGCAGAACTGCAAACGGCTTCGCGATTCTGACACGAAGAAATTTTGTTAAGTTCAATTTATTTAATTGCAACAAAAAACACATTAATGGCCTGTGAGAGCCAATTTTCCCCCTCCCTCTTTTCTTTTCCAAAGCTGTGACGTTTTATCTCAAGTGCTGAAGCTGTTCCTGGGTAATATATTTGTTATTAACTTTATGGATTGGAAAATGTTTTAAGCGATAAGTGCTAGGAGAATTCATGAGTCAGGTAGTTTCTTTGCTCCTTTATCCCGGGTTGCTTTACACTTTTCTCCTTGCTCACATCTTGCAGCATAGCTCATGGAACAAGACACGGGTCATTTTTCGTATTAGCCATTTGTCATAGTTCTCAGGTTCCAAAGTATAGTCATGATGGTTGGAACTGGCTCTTTAATTTCTATACGATGTTAAGTACAAGCAGGCAGCCAGCCCATTGTCTAAACCTAGCAGATCCATGTCTGCTGAGAAACATTTCCCAACCAAGCCCAGGTTTTAAGTGTCTTTTGTCATCTGGCCCTGAAACAAAACAGGTTTTATAACCAAAATAAAAACCAATTGCTCCAGCCACCCCTCCTCTCAGTGGGGATCAGGGGACCACAAGCTGCAGTCTACCAGATGGCAGCTCTCAGCTCTTTGCTGCTGGAGTTCAGGAGAGGGCATGGCTCTCTGTGGGGGGCTCAGAGCCCAGTGTGGCAAACCTCCTCCAGAGTGACGGCCACATGACTAGCTTTCTGGATCACTTCTACTGGAAGGCCCTGATCTTGTCCCCCACTGAAGTCAATGGTAAAGCAGGCAGACCACGGCAAAAAAGGCTTTAAATTCTTCTCCACTTTCTTAATCCGTTCCCCAGCAACATCACTTGGTAATGGGTATTTGAAAGGGGATAATCATGACCATGGTCTCCTACTCTCTGTCCCTCCAGCAGCCCAGGAGAGACTGCCAAAGCAGGTCAGAGCTAGCATCAGCAACAGTGTGAGAGACAATCACTCCACAGCCTGATGTGGCAATACTCAGTCTCAGGTCAGAAGTGTCACCAACTCATCACTAAAATGCAACAGCCTCTGAAGTAGAACACAGCAGCAGTTGAACAATGCACAGAAACAACTCAAGAGTTTAGGACAGGAAGTGAAGAGAGATACCTGCTTTAGCTGAAAGAGAGAGAGGAATTTTCGATAGGTAGAATGAGCTACTCTAGGGGGAATTTGGCTCTGACGCTAGGGATGAAACGTGAAAGGGACAAGAGTTCAGAAGGTTTACCTCCTAGGTGAAATACAGCACCATTGCATCACTAGCATAGAGGGACCACTGCTGTTTATTGAATTAACAGCACACGCCACTCCCTGTGGGTTTTCTTTTGGGACTATCCTCCCCAAACGAAAAACAGTTTCACTTATGAGATGTGGCAGTCCCACAATCGGAGGTGCTGCGGTTCCTTTCTGAGTCAGCCTAAAATTATCAATCTAACCTCTCCCTCCCTTCATAGAGCCTCCCCCAGCCCCAGAACAAGTCTAATGGCTGATTTACATTAACACACTGCTCAGTGACCTGCACTCAAACCTTTGGGGAAGATACATATAGTAACTATTACACTGGAGAGTGAATTACTGTGCCAGATCTGGCATGACAGAGAGTGGACCCCCCCATCTAGCAATGCACATGATCCAGCGGGTAAAGACCTGGGTTTGATTCCCTGCTCTGCCACAATTTACTTGCACAACCTAAGGCAAGTCACTTAGCCTCAGATCCCCAACTGCTAAATGAGGCTAAGAACACTTCCCTTTCAAACAGGACTAGAGTTACCACCTGGCTGGTATTTGACCGGTGTGGCTAGATTTTTTTATGGATTTTCCAGTTGCCAGAAAAATAATGTAAGCTACCATTTTTTTTTCAGATGGGCCTAAAGATTTGCATGATTATCACAATACACTGGGATATCGAATGTCAAAAGTTTCTCTGTCCAGCTGAAGATGCTGCGGTGTTCCCACCTCTGCAGTTTAAGTGAGAACAGATCAAAACTGTTAGAAATACAGCAGCTGTCTGCCCACCAACACACGCACGCGTGTGTGAGAGAAGGTTTGAGTCATGTAAGAGTGAGGAGATGTGCGAGGCATATTAAATAATGGAAGATCAGGGCGATGGTGTGAGTGATCCTACTACACTGCTGGGGGCGAGGGGGAAAGCTTGCATCAGAAACTGCACATTCAATGACAAGTAGCTAAACAAAAGAGACTACAAAGACTGGCTGGCAAAATGTGCTGATGATAACAAACTGGCCTTTGTTTTAATGACGTTATCAATCTTATCTATATGTGTTCTCTCTCTAGCAACTGTAAGTGGCTGTTCAGGGCGGGGGGGGGGGTTGCGGAGTTGCCTTGTGGTTGGGGTTGCAGCAGGTTTGCCTTGGGTGTGGGTGTGTCGGGGTGCGCTGGGCTTTTTGGTTTTTTTTTGCATTTCAAAGGTGGTAACCCTAAACAGGACGCGTGCACAAATGACTGTGAGGCACTTGCATATTACGGTAGTGGGGGGCATGTGAGTACCAAAGAGAGCAGGAAAAAGCAATGCTACACAAAGATGGAGAAACGGCCTGCTGCAGGCAAGACTTCCCAACCAACTAACCAGAAACCCGGGGACCAGACCTCACCATGCATCTGTCACCAGCGATAGAGTGCATCTCTATTGTACCTTCCACGCAGGGGGGTTATAATGAATTCAGCCTCCCATCCTTGAGAGGTAGATACGGTTTAATATACTGGTCATGTCGACGGAAAAGTGAGTTACTGATGGATTAAATGACTTGGCCATCATGTGATGAATGGAACTGGAGAAAGAGGGTCAGGTTTCAGCAGGGACCCAGTTAGATGTGGGCTTGGGGCTCAGGAATTTAAGCCGGGGCCTGCTTGCTACCTCACACCCTCTACTCAGCAAGTACCCCGGCGCGTCAGCATGCTCCACAACGATCTTTTTCTTACAACTCTGCCTGCCTGCCATATCACTTACTGCTAATGAAACACGGGCCAGTCACACCGAGCCAGGAATGGGATCCAGATAGCCATGTCATTCGGACCGCAAGCCCATCCTTTGGCTGGGAAAGGAAATCAGAGCATAGCTCAGAAAACCCCTCTAATGGTTCCCACGAGATAAATCAGATTTGTCTATTAAAGCTGCATTTGTGCCATTCAAATTCACTGGAATCTGGGATAATACATACTGCACCATCAGTTAATGTTTCATGAAGCACAAGAGAAGACCATCTATCAAATCTATATTGCCTCTGGTTTTTATTGTGAATAATTCCCACCCCTCTCACCGCTACATTTTAAAGGAGGGCAACCAATACAAAGAAACATTTCTTTACACAATAGAGAATCAACTTCTATAGTTCACTGGTGAAAGAAGACAGCAAGACAAGGACTGAATAATTTCATGACCTTTAGTAGCATTCATCTGGCTGTCTCTCTATTGACTCAGACATTTCTAACACACTCACTGCTGCGGTGTATGAATCCCTTACCAATTTACATTGGCCCAAGTCACTGGGTTATACAGGGACTTAGGTATTCTCTGCTTGCCTCCTTTCCAAGGGCAGGAGGAAGTCGTTTGGGGGAGCTGTAGCAAAGACATGGGTCTTGCATTTTGTCCTGTTGCCAGCCAAATTATGGCCATTCTTAACTGAAGGACGTTCCACAGCTATGGATCAGCTGCCAAAAGAATTCCAGCTCTAGCTCCTACTAGTTTCACTGAAAAGTCCCTCATTCCTGAGGACCACAGCTACCATAGTAGCTTCCGGTTGTGGTGGGAGTTGTAGCCCTGGAAAGAGGCAGCGCCCATCCCACTGAAAGCTTTGAAGAGCGAAGCCACTACAGTAAGCTGCCCCTGTATTTGTTGGCTAGTTAACGGGTGCAGTGATCCATGCTCTGAAGTGAGGTGCTCTTATAAGTCCGTTACTCTGCAGGTGGGTTGCAGCACTTTGCAGACATGGATAGGTCCGTGGATTCATTCTCAAGTACAGTGAGCTGCAGCAGTCTAGTCTGGAGGCAAGCTAAGCTCTGTGTGCAGTATTAGTGAGATGGCTACTAGATTGCTGTGTACAGCTCTGGTGTCCACTGCTTAAAAGGGACATTGAAAAAGTGAAGAGAGCGCAGAAATAGCTCCAAAAGCGATTCAAGGGCTGGAGAAAATGGCACAGTGAAAGGCCTACACAGCACAAGCTGTTTAGCTTATCAAAAACAAGACTGAGAGGTGACTTGATTAGTGTCTAAGTATCTTCACAGGGTGAAAATACCGGGTACTAAAGCGCTCTTTAATCTAGCAGAGAAAGGCAGACCAGGAACCAATGGGTGGAAGCTGTAGCCAGAAAAATTCAAATTGGAAATTAGACTCAAATTTTTAACAGCGAGGGTGATTTATTCCTGGAACAAACTACCAAGGGAGTGGTGGATTCTTCATCGCCTGTTGTGCACACACAGCTGCAGGTTCAGAGCCTTTGAATGGAGCAGATACTCTGGTTTACATTTTCACCTGTGATTTCTGATGTTGGATGCCAATATGAGTCACCTTAAATGGGCTTGATTTCCAGAGGGCGGGTGATCAGCAGTTTCTGACAATCAAACTCCATGAGGACATCCAAATTCAGTAGTCACTTGTGAAAGATTTAGGGCCCCCGCCTCCATGCCTTTCCCATTCAATCCCCTAATTCAATCCCATCCGTACTGGAAGTTTTAGATAATCACCTTAATTAATCGCTCAGTTTATGTAGGAACTCATAAATATGCACACATGAAATATTATGAAGTTGAGCTGCCGAGAAGGCTGAGCCAGATAATGAAAGTATAAAGGCCAAGAATTCCATTTTTCTATTATGACCTATTATTTTCTCCCCCCCTCCACTATTTTCAAAAAACGAATTCCTCCAAAACTTTAATACATGAGCACATGAAGCGATTAGTCTCTGAGGTGATAATGGTGACATTTTGACTTTGGGATTAAAAGGATGAAATAATTTCCTCTCTGAAGATAAATGAGATTGTTTCTTCCAACATAGGCACTGATACTGCAAGGCTCAATTCCCGTGTGGACCACGGCTTAATTTGTAATGAAAGAGGGGCTGGGGCTCCCGCAATTTTTTTTTTACATTCATAATGGATGGAGCAAGCCCAGAGGTGCCAGAGTTATGCCTGGCAAGCCCTGGCACAAATTAAGCACTGGTATGGACTAAAGGATACCTTGGGAACACTAGCTGTTGACTTTTGAGGCTAGATATCCGGACCAGTTTCCTAATGGTGATGTTTATTAGAGGAAGCCGATGAAGTTATTCAGCAGTGAATACACCACAGGTTCGGTCAGCAAGATCTTTTCCTTAAAGGTTTGGGTTTATGGGCCAGACTGGAAACACTTACTCATGAAAGTCGTCCCACTGAAGTTCCCATGGGCAGGCGGGAGTTCAGAGTTCTATTCCCAGTTCTGCCCTGTGGGAGTACGTGGGTAGCTGCTCTCCAGTGTAAGGAGCTTACAATCTGGCCTTCTCTCAAGTAAGCTTAGTCAGCAACCGGCACGCCCTCCATTCAACACAGGGTTCAGACCAGTCCTAGGATTCCTTCTCTCCCTACTCTGTCTCCCAAGCAGACACTCTTAGAACCATCCCCCTGATTATGAGGGCAAGAGGATGGGGATAGCTGACTAGGCAATATCCCTGTACTATGTCACAATGACAAGGTACAATAGTCTCCTCAGAAGCCACCCCACCTTTTAATGCCCACTGCAGCACTGGTGTGCATCATAGTTGGCAAAAAGGCTCATTTGTCCCTAGAAATGGTCATAGGCGCCGACTCCGTGGGTGCTCCAGGGCTGGAGCACCCACAGAAAAAAATTGGTGGGTGCTCTGCACCCACTGGCAGCTCCTCGCCCCACCCCAGCTCACCTCCGCGATCACGCCGCCGTGTCCTGCTTCTCCCCCCTCCCTCCCAACGCTTGCACCGTGAAATAGCTGATTCACGGGGCAGGGAGGGAGAGGGGAGGAGGGGGAACGTGGCACGCTGGGGGAAGAGGCGGGGCCGGGGCAGGGATTTGGGGAAGGGATCCAATAGGGGCAGAGAGGGGGTGGAGTTAGGGCGGGGACTTTGGGGGGTGGGGTTGGAATGGGGGCGGGGCCAGGGGCGGGGCAAGGGTGGAGGGCACCCACCGATGCCAGAGAAAGTTGACGCCTATGGAAATGGTCCACCCAGGTCAGGGTTGAGACCTATTGGCAGAGCATTGTGGGGAAAAGCTCACGTGGTCTCTACCCCTTAGTGGTCAGTGGATAAAGGCTGTTAATCTGGGACATTAGACAGGGGCTTAATTCACTTGAAAGAAAAGAAAGGCTTTAGAGGAAATGTTTGAGCTGCATATAGGGGAAGTTTTCCCAATGCATGTGCTCGCTCTCTGCCTGGATCTAGACCTTTGTTATGAATCCTTCCCTTTTAAAAGCATTGCAGTCACCTTTGCAATTCACAATCATATCTCTCGAGTGAGGGTGTTATAGAGCAACCCTTCTGTATGAGTGAAAAGATGCAGGTTACTTAACAATCTGGTTGCCAAAGACCATTATTTTTACAATAAACTGGGTTACGGCAGCCGAAGGGTAAAACACTGCGTTTTCCAGCTATTAAAATAATTGACTAGTTTGTTAAACTCCCCAGACTCCTTACCTGGAGGATTTCATTGTTCTAAAGTTTTAGGGTTTTTTTAGCACTCTTAATGCACACAGCCTAAAAGTCCGTGCCAGCGGGAATTCCTGGCAGAGAACTGACCACAAGAAGTGGTTTTAAAAACGTGTAGTCTGGTATTGTAGGCCAAAATCTCTTAAATCTGTTATGGTAAAATAATCCAAACATCATTAGCAACAAAGACAGATTCACTGCCTCCAGCCAGGCTGTGCTTGTTAAGGGAGCACTGTACCTCTACATAACTGGATCTGAATTTTAATTAAATTAGTTTAAAAGTAAGGCTCTAAACGAGAAAGTGACTCTGTAAAATTAGCACCTTCTTATTGAACACGCCTACTCCCTGGGCACCCTCAGAGATTGCTTAAGATGTTTTCACTGCTTTTTACTGCTCTTAGTAAATTCAATCCTTTTCAACAATCGGACTGTTAAATGAGTTTAGACCTTTGGAAACCATCAGGTTGCACAGATGTGCACAAAGAGCAGAATTTCAGCTGCAAAAACCTTTCTGGGAATGATGCACAAGCCAGAAAATCCTCAGTTTGACTCCCAGAATAAAAGGACCATTTGTATCAGTTGTGTTACCCTGGAAGTGGGTGGGGTCTACCTTGCCACCATGCTGATGAAGCTCCCGCTGATGTAGATTTACATCAGAAAGGAAGTGGGAGAACTTGCACTGAGCAATGTCCAGAGAAGCATAAATAGGAGAAAGTGTGTGTGTGGGGGGGTGCACATTGCTTGTGCAAAGGAAAGGAAAGTTCGGTTGGAGGCCTATCTAGTCTAAACAGACCCTGATATCCCAGGAGATCTGCAGAGCTGGCAGTTAGAAGAAAATAAACTCTACATGGAACAAAATTTAATCTGAGAGACAATAGACACTTCGGACAAAATCCGCAAAGGGATTTAGATGCATACGTGCAACTTTAGGCATTTAAGACCAAAATTTAGATCTTCAAAACTCCTACTCAGCTGCCACCTAAACCTATAAGTCCCTAGGTGCATACGTTTCTGTCAGTAAAGTACCCTGGGCATTTAAATTTCTGCTAGTGGGCATGCGCACAGCTGCCCGTGTCCTGACATCGCCGATACGCTCAACGCCCAAGCCCTTGCAGGATTCTCAAACAAGGCCTATTTTACCTATGGGGCCCAATTTGGTAGGTGTTCTCAGAGGCTACCTAAGACCACATTGACCTGCTTGCCACCCCCCCAATCACAGCCAACAAGGAGGGGGTGGTGGCAGTAGCCTCCTTTTACCCAATAGCCCAATCGATAGAGCGCTCACCAATGCTTGGGACATCATAAGAAGATAAGAATGGCCATACTTGGTCAGACCAAAGGTCCATACAGCCCAGTATCCTGTCTACCGACAGTGGCCAATGCCAGGTGTCCCAGAGGGAGTGAACCTAACAGGTAATGATCAAGTGATCTCTCTCCTGTCGTCCATCACCAACCTCTGACAAACAGAGGCTAGGGACACCATTCCTTACCCATCCTGGCTAATAGCCATTAATGGACTTAACTTCCATGAATTTATCTAGTTCTCTTTTAAACCCTGTTATAGTCCTAGCCTTCGTAACCTTCTCAGGCAAGGAGTTCCACAAGTTGACTGTGCGCTGTGTGAAGAACTTCCTTTTATTTGTTTTAAACCTGCTGCCCATTAATTTCATTTGGTGCCCCTAGTTCTTATATTATGGGAACAAGTAAATAACTTTTCCTTATTCACTTTCTCCACACCACTCATGATTTTATATACCTCTATCATATCCCCCCTTAGTCTCCTCTTTTCCAAGCTGAAAAGTCCTAGCCTCTTTAATCTCTCCTCATATGGGACCCATTCCAAACCCCTAATCATTTTAGTTGCCCTTCTCTCAACCTTTTCTAATGCCAGTATATCTTTTTTGAGATGAGGAAACCACATATGTACACAGTATTCAAGATGTGGGCGTACCATGGATTTATATAAGGGCAATAAGATATTCTCCGTCGTATTCTCTATCCCTTTTTGAATGATTCCTAAACTCCTGTTTGCTTTTTTGACTGCCGCTGCACACTGCATGGACGTCTTCTGAGAACTATCCACGATGACACCAAGATCTCTTTCCCGATTAGTTGTAGCTAAATTAGCCCCCGTCATATTGTATGCATAGTTGGGGTTATTTTTCCCCAATGTGCATTACTTTACATTTATCCACATTAAATTTCATTTGCCATTTTGTTGCCCAATCACTTAGTTTTGTGAGATCTTTTTGAAGTTCTTCATAGTCTGCTTTGGTCTTAACTATCTTGAGCAGTTTAGTATCATCTGCAAACTTTGCCACCTCAGGTTCAAGGTTCAAGCCTCCACTCTGCCTGACTCAGAGCAGAGACTGAAACCCAGGTCTTCTCCCCCACAGGTGAGGCCTCAAACCACTGGCTGTCGGGTGCTCTGGAGCAGCTTGCTCAATCTCTCCTGCTGAATCTATTTCACTTCATATCATCTCAGGCACCATGGACATTTCCAAACCTGCCACTTACCCCCATAAAGGCTTGAGTCCTCAGATGGTCAAGTTTCCGCCAGTGAGCATGTTCCAACCTGCCTAAGTCCTGCACCCACCCCATTAGTAATGAGATGCTCTAAGCCCTAGCTTAAGCCAAACATTTCACTTCGGGGTCTCTGGGAAGCCCTACCTCACCAGCAGTGCCCAATCCCATAGGAGTCCTCTGAGTATAGAATCCTAGAACCATAGGGTTAAAAAGGGAACACAGGGACCGAGTCTAACCCCCCGGCAAGAGGCAGGATTTGTTGTGTCTAAACTGTCCAAGGCAGACGACTATCCAGCCTCTTTTTGTAGGTCGAACACCTGCCAGACCCCGCAGCAATGGGGCCAGATGCAGGCCACCGATAGGAGCAGGGACAGCACAGCCTCCCGCCCCCCAAACCAGTCAGGGGCACAGGGAAATTCAGGATGAGACTGAGCATAAGCAAAAAGAACAGGAGTACTTCTGGCACCTTAGAGACTAACCAAACAGTGGCAGGAGCAGTGGGAGAGGCTAGCCACGCAAGTATGGGCCTAGAGTCTTGCACAGGATCGTCCAGCTCTCTGGCTACACTGCTATTTTTAGCTGCCGCAGGTATGTCTGCATTGCCAGCTTCCATGTAGACATATTGTGTGAGTGTGTGCANAAACTATTATTAAAAACCCTGATGTTTTTAACCACTCGTTGTGTCTAATCACTTTCAAATAAATGAAAAGAACAGTAAATGTTAGGGGAATAATTTGCTGTTAATCAAGAATAATAAAGTGAACAGCCTCATTTCCTCTTCAAACATCTCGGATTTACGGCCGTTGTATTTCTCTGCTCCCAGCTGATTACATGGTGATTTAGAGGAAGTTTGACAGCAGGGAGAGTCAATATGAAGAATAACATTGTTTCACTGCACTTCTAGGGAGAATCTCAACCCCTCCCATCTAGGGAGCACTATAATATTTTGCATGTATATAGCCCTTTAGGAGCACACAGCCGTTTAAGTGCATTAGTTCTTACAGCACCCCTGTGACATCAGTAAATATTACTATACCCATTTTGCAGCTGGGGAAATTGAGGCACAAACATGAAGTGAGTTGCCTGAGCATATGCAACAAGTCAGGAGCACGGCTGCAAACAAAACTATGGAGTTCCCGGTCCTAATCCCAATCCAGACCACTTGGATGCACAGCTTCCGCACTACTCACCGCAGCGGCGCCTCCTGCTGGTTGGTTAGGGAATTAGCTCTTTCAGCAGCGCACCTTCGCTAGTGGTGTCTCGCCCTCCCTTACTTTCTCGGTCTCCACCGTCCTCACTGTCGGACCCCTGTCACTCCCAGACTGCGGCATCCACTTCTGGACACTGCCCTCCGGCTGTGCCCACTCTGCTGGCTCTCCTCCACTTCTGGGGGACCAGCAGCTTCTGGTTCTATCACTCGCCTCAGTGGCTCACTGCAGTCCTCAGTCTAGCCCCTTCCTCCAAGAACAGTCTGGCTTTGCCACTCTCATTATTGGCAAGTGGGGGGAGGGGGGGGAGAAGGAGAGCCCAGGCCCACTGCTACTCTGGGCCCCGCCCTCCAACTCTCCTCTACTGCCTGCTTCCCTGGGCCACTTCCCCATAGCCCCAGCACCTTCTCTGCCTCTTTGTGTCAGGGCCCCAGTCTGGCAGTTGTCAGCCTAGAGCTCTACCAGCCTCTGCTAACCCTGCCCAGCAACGCTCTGTCTTCAGTGCTTCTCTAAGAGCCAATTCTTCTCCCTTCACCGTCCAGGGAGAGACTGCCCTCCTTGCTGCCTGAAACCTTCTTATAGGGCCCAGCCTGGCCCTGATTGGCTGCTTTCAAGCCTCCATTTGATTGGCTCCCAATAAGCCCTTCCAGGATTGGCTGGGGCTCTGTGCAGCCTCTCTGGCTTGCTTTAACCCCTTTCACGCCAGAGTGGGGCAGCTGCCCCACTACAGGGACCAATCCCAGTGTAATCTTAATCCATTTTGCAAATGTGAGTAGTAGCATTCTACTCTTTAGGAACTCTTATTAGGCAGCAGGAAAGGAATTTTACTCTAGGATCACAGAATTGATGTAGGATTTGATACAACTGATCAGAAATGACCATTTGGGTCAATACAATTTATTTCTTATATGTCATCTTCCATGTCTAGTAACCTTGAAGACATAGGATACAATATAACCATGAGCATAACATTTATGGCCAGTTGCTTATTTATTCAGCTCTACAGTACACATCTAATCATTTTTGAATGGAAAAGAAAATTCAATTCAATCCAATCACAATACATTGTTGTTGGCAAAATTGAATATAGCCTTGACATTCAAAAGGAAAATAGTCAATAAATCCATGCAGCCTGTAAGTGGGGAAAAAAATCACTCACAGTTGTTATGCATTGTTTTAAACAAGCAGAGTTTGATTTTGAGAATGCTTCTAATCTGAATGCCCCCCCCCTTCCCTAATCCCTTCCATCATTAGTCCATCCTGGGAAATAATAATGAGACAGGGCATTTGGGGTTTAGATTTCTCATTGTGAGCTCTGACACTGAAGTAACACCCCCAGCTACCCTGTTTCGCTCCCCATACAGCGTTATGTTTGTCTTGTTTCCATGTACAGCACTAACTCAGCTGTAGTTGGCATTTGGATAGTCAGCTTGAGACCTGCAACACATCATTAGTGTTTTCGTGTTCCTATATATATATCTTAAGCAACCGTCATTTAACATTTGGTGGTGACACTTTCTCATTTTCACAAGCTATTAAGTTTGCTATAGAGCAACACAGATATGGGTCAACTGGTATATCTCTAACATGGATGCATTTGTGGGGGGTTTTATCTTCATGTACCTGGGAGCAGAGGAACTGTCCTGTCAGAGAAAATCAATGGCCCTTCTAGTATGGTATCCAGGCTCCCATAACATCCTAATGCTGATGCTCCCAAATGATAATAATTTGTAGCACCTTCTACCTTCAAAGCACACTACACACATTAAGCTTCTCAACATCTCTGTGAGGTGGGTAAAGACTATTAGCCCCATACACTGAGATCCTGGGAGATTAAGTGTAGAGCTGGAACCAAAGCAAAACTTTAGGTCCAATCCCCCCAGCACACAAATTTGGGGGAAGTTTTACAGCTCGGGTCCATCTTTAGTTATTTGGCTTTCATAGAATCATAGAATCTCAGGGTTGGAAGGGACCTCAGGAGGTCATCTAGTCCAACCCACTGCTCAAAGCAGGACCAATCCCCAACTAAATCATCCCAGCCAGGGCTTTGTCACGCCTGACCTTAAAAACCTTTAAGGAAGGAGATTCNCCCCAGCACCTTCTCTGCCTCTTTGTGTCAGGGCCCCAGTCTGGCAGTTGTCAGCCTAGAGCTCTACCAGCCTCTGCTAACCCTGCCCAGCAACGCTCTGTCTTCAGTGCTTCTCTAAGAGCCAATTCTTCTCCCTTCACCGTCCAGGGAGAGACTGCCCTCCTTGCTGCCTGAAACCTTCTTATAGGGCCCAGCCTGGCCCTGATTGGCTGCTTTCAAGCCTCCATTTGATTGGCTCCCAATAAGCCCTTCCAGGATTGGCTGGGGCTCTGTGCAGCCTCTCTGGCTTGCTTTAACCCCTTTCACGCCAGAGTGGGGCAGCTGCCCCACTACAGGGACCAATCCCAGTGTAATCTTAATCCATTTTGCAAATGTGAGTAGTAGCATTCTACTCTTTAGGAACTCTTATTAGGCAGCAGGAAAGGAATTTTACTCTAGGATCACAGAATTGATGTAGGATTTGATACAACTGATCAGAAATGACCATTTGGGTCAATACAATTTATTTCTTATATGTCATCTTCCATGTCTAGTAACCTTGAAGACATAGGATACAATATAACCATGAGCATAACATTTATGGCCAGTTGCTTATTTATTCAGCTCTACAGTACACATCTAATCATTTTTGAATGGAAAAGAAAATTCAATTCAATCCAATCACAATACATTGTTGTTGGCAAAATTGAATATAGCCTTGACATTCAAAAGGAAAATAGTCAATAAATCCATGCAGCCTGTAAGTGGGGAAAAAAATCACTCACAGTTGTTATGCATTGTTTTAAACAAGCAGAGTTTGATTTTGAGAATGCTTCTAATCTGAATGCCCCCCCCCTTCCCTAATCCCTTCCATCATTAGTCCATCCTGGGAAATAATAATGAGACAGGGCATTTGGGGTTTAGATTTCTCATTGTGAGCTCTGACACTGAAGTAACACCCCCAGCTACCCTGTTTCGCTCCCCATACAGCGTTATGTTTGTCTTGTTTCCATGTACAGCACTAACTCAGCTGTAGTTGGCATTTGGATAGTCAGCTTGAGACCTGCAACACATCATTAGTGTTTTCGTGTTCCTATATATATATCTTAAGCAACCGTCATTTAACATTTGGTGGTGACACTTTCTCATTTTCACAAGCTATTAAGTTTGCTATAGAGCAACACAGATATGGGTCAACTGGTATATCTCTAACATGGATGCATTTGTGGGGGGTTTTATCTTCATGTACCTGGGAGCAGAGGAACTGTCCTGTCAGAGAAAATCAATGGCCCTTCTAGTATGGTATCCAGGCTCCCATAACATCCTAATGCTGATGCTCCCAAATGATAATAATTTGTAGCACCTTCTACCTTCAAAGCACACTACACACATTAAGCTTCTCAACATCTCTGTGAGGTGGGTAAAGACTATTAGCCCCATACACTGAGATCCTGGGAGATTAAGTGTAGAGCTGGAACCAAAGCAAAACTTTAGGTCCAATCCCCCCAGCACACAAATTTGGGGGAAGTTTTACAGCTCGGGTCCATCTTTAGTTATTTGGCTTTCATAGAATCATAGAATCTCAGGGTTGGAAGGGACCTCAGGAGGTCATCTAGTCCAACCCACTGCTCAAAGCAGGACCAATCCCCAACTAAATCATCCCAGCCAGGGCTTTGTCACGCCTGACCTTAAAAACCTTTAAGGAAGGAGATTCCACCACCTCCCTAGATAACCCATTCCAGTGCTTCACCACCCTCCTAGTGAAAAAAGTTTTTCCTAATATCCAACCTAAACCTCCCCCACTGCAATTTGAGACCATTACTCCTTGTTCTGTCATCTGCCACCACTGAGAACAGTCTAGCTCCATCCTCTTTGGAACCCCCTTTCAGGTAGTTGAAGGCTGCTATCAAATCCCCCCTCATTCTTCTCTTCTGCAGACTAAATAATCCCAGTTCCCTCAGCCTTTCCCCAGGCCACAGAGGGAATTAGAGTCAGGTTTGGAACTCAGAGGTTTCTGGCTCCATGTTCTTTCCTATGCCTAATATAATACACATACCCCCATTTCCAATGCACCTTAGGCACTTTCCTGGACACCCCTGTCCATGATGTACCCCATGTACCATCCCATGTATCCCTGTATCTGATGCACCCCAAACCCTTTCCCTTACACCCCTGCCTCCAACCCATCCCGTGTGCTTTCCTTGTGTCTCACGTGGGTTAATAGATTATGATAGGTGTGCTCAAGTCATAAATTCAGATCTGAGTCAAACCTCCTCCTTCAGAATCGGGGGAGGGTCAGACGCCGGGTTTTATTTGGGAATGTTGACGAACAGCGAAGGTAGGCAATTTGCCCAATGTCAGATAGTGAGCGAGCAGCAGAAATGGGAAGAGGCTTTGGAAATCCAGACGCCTATGCCTCGCTCTAGCCATTAGACCACATTCTCTTTCCAACTAATGCCTAATGCAAGCTGCTGGGAACGCAAGCAGAGTGGAAACTGTGCAGCAG
The DNA here is from genome assembly GCA_003942145.1 of Platysternon megacephalum. Classification (NCBI taxonomy): domain Eukaryota; kingdom Metazoa; phylum Chordata; order Testudines; family Platysternidae; genus Platysternon; species Platysternon megacephalum. The sequence continues at coordinate 5,859,874 of QXTE01000090.1, forward strand.
TGGTTCTCAAACTCTTGTACTGGTGACCCCTTTCACATACCAAGCCTCTGAGTGCGACCCCCCTATAAATAAAAAAACACTTTTAAATATATTTAACACTTTTTAATATATATATAAATGCTGGAGGCAAAGCGGGGTTTGGGGTGGAGGCTGACAGCTCGCGACCCCCCCCCCCCCATGTAATAACCTCGCGACCCCCTCAGGGGTCCCAACCCCCAGTTTGAGAACCCCTGCTGTACAGCAAAAGCCCTGCCACACTTGTTCATTTAAAACAAAGGATGCGAGGATGGGCCAGAGCAAGAGGGAGGGGAGGGATAGCTCAGTGCTAAACCCAGGGTTGTGAGTTCAATCCTTGAGGGGGCCACTTAGGGATCTGGGGCAAAATTGGTCCTGCTAGTGAAGGCAGGGGGCTGGACTCGATGACCCTTCGGGGTCCCTTCCAGCTCTATGAGATAGGTATATCTCCATATATTATTATTATTAAGAACCTCAGCCTCTCTCTGTTTACTGTCAGTGATTTAGACAATGCCTTCGTTGTGCTTTTAACTGCACCTTATAGCTGCTCAGTTTTATCAAACAAATGATCAAAGCATTTTGCTTATTGCCACCCTGACAGCCCATAAATCTGAGAGTCAAAACCCATTATGAAAAGCACAGTGCTGGAGACTTCATCTGCTCCAGGGCTGGGTAAATACAGCAGTCAAATAAAATAGATCCACACATTCCCATTTCATATCCCTTGGAGTCTGCTCTCCTATTGTATTGGCCCCGCATCACTAGTGTGATGAATGGAAAGACGATCAGGTTTCAGGAGAGATCCAGATTGGTGAAGGACTAGACAGTCGAGAATGCAAGCCCGTAGCTGGCTGCTGATGTACAAACAGCAGAGCCTCAGCATGTAACACTGGCCTCTCGGGATGTTTAATACAGCCTCGTGTCTTATAACTAGAGCTGGTTGGGAATTTTACGTCAGAATAATTTTCGAATGGAAAAGTCACTTTTGGCAACATTTTAATTTTCCATGAGAAAATCACCTATTGCTAACAAAACAAGCAGCTCACACACAATAATGAAGTTGTCATCACAGCATACTCATTACCTTATTTCCCACATTTCACAGATGGGAAAACTGAGGCCCAAAGAAGTTAAGGGCCAGATTTTTAAAGGTATTTGGGTACCTAACTGCAATTGATTTCAACGGGAATTGCGTGCCTAAATTCCTTTAAAAAATTGGGCCTTAAGTGCCAGAGGAGGTTTGTGACAGAGCTGGGAATCAAACCAAGATCTCCTGAGCACCAAGCCAGAGGTCTGATTGTGAGACCCTTTGTCCTTCTTATGATGGTGCCAGCTTTCTGCTAATATTCCATCAAATGATTTTTTCTATCTCAAAAGAGCACCCAACCAGCTAGTTTTAAATAAACACTGCAGAATATTTCCAGAAAGAGAATCGCATATTCATCATTATCAGTATTTTCTCTAGAGAACTGATGCTTCTCCAGGCAGAGAGCAGAAACAAACCACATGACCCATGTGTCCAATCAAATCAATTCACGTTTCAAATATTCTTATTATCAATGAACCGCTTGGGATCAATCTACAGACCATGAATTATTCACAGAAATCAATTGGCAGATTATTTTGAATGATGGATAAATCCAATAAAATGGTGATCTTTTTGTGGAAAATTATCAAAGGTAAAAGAGTCAACTTTCACTGGATAAATTACCTTTGCTCAGCTCTGATCTTCACCTATGCACACTCCCTCTCATCCAATCACAATAACCTTGGAAAAATTGGGCAAAAATGCAAAAGACAGTCTCTGCCACCCACTGTGTTATAATGGACTTTTCCAGCAGTGTCCTTAGCTAAATCTCTGACATTTCTAATGGACCCCATGGGACAATTTAATCTGTGCAGTACTGAAATTGCTTACTCTGTTCCTGGGAAAATAGAACATAATTGCATTTTTAAAATATTATTTCTTCTTGTTTTTTTGGATTCCTATTTGGAAACCTTAATACAATATATTTCCCCCCTCCCTCCAAATTAAAAAATAAAAATAAGTCCTCTTTGTATGGATTGTTTTCGTGCTGCCTGTGTTTGTTGTTTGCATGCTTCTGGGTATTTCTTTTTCTCCCCCCAGAGCATTGTGCAAACTTTATGAGATTATTCAAAGAAGGGGTGGGGAAGAGGAGAGGGAAATGGAACACAAAATAAATAAATAAACACTGGTGCTGTAATCTGAATGACTGGGGAGCCTCTGGTGCAGAATATTAACCATCAGGGGGAAATGTGCCAGAAAAATGCAATAGTCCCATTCCCTGGCAAAAAAAAAGGGTCTTGGTGCAATTCAGACATTGCTGGCCTTTGAAACCAGGGGTTTGAGCACTGGCCTGCTAAACCCTGGGTTGTGAGTTCAATCCTTGAGGGGGCCATTGGGGGATTTAGTTGGGGATGGGTCCTGCTTTGAGCAGGGGGCTGGACTAGATGACCTCCTGAGGTCCCTTCCAACCATGATAGTCTATGAACTGGGCAGGTATCTCAGCAAGACTGTCCCATTCAAATCCAGCTCTTGCTTCTTTTTTTTTTTTAAAACCCCAGTTCTCTAATTATTAACGGTCCTGGTAGGCTCAGTCTCTTTATCTGCTGTTCCTAGATCTATAATTTCTATCTTAAGCAAACTTTTAGAAAATGGTCAGCTGTGAAGAATGCCAAAGAGCTATATTGGGATTGTGTTGTACTCCCCACTGCCCTGTATTAGACCTGGCTGGGATTCTTTTAGCAAGGGTTTGAGGGTAGCGAGGCCTTCAGAGTACTCTGTATTGCCTTACATGCAACCCAGATCTGATTCTCTGGCTCAATGTGTCATTTCTGTGGGTTGTAAGTGCTCCGTAAAGCAGTGCCGGATATTGGGTTTCATCTCTAAAAGAGCTGTGAGGATCTAAGTGGATTTTGCTCGACTATGCCAGAGAGCTCACAATCACAGTACTAGAGCTGGGCAGGAAATTCTAACTAGGTTTGAGCGTTTGAATTCTTCCCCTGTCTTGAATCAAGACAAAAAAAGTAAAACTCTGAGTGAACTGAAAAATCAAAACATTTTTTTGGGTCAGCTCAGTTGAAACATTTTGTTTCCACAGATCTTTTTTCACCGATTTTTTTCGGTCTACTTAGCTGAAATTTCAAAACGCAAAGTAATTTTGAACAGGGAAATTGGAACATTTTCATTTTGAAACGGTCCACGTGAAGTGTTTCCAGAATCTGAATCTTTTTTTTTTTTCATTTACATTTTTTTCCACTCAGGCTATTCAGCAAACCCGACCCTGTTTCATGAACAGTTTTGGCACTGATGAATTGACATTTTTCAACAAAAAAATGATTAGTGGCAAAAAAAAAATTGACCAGCTCTACACTACGCATGATACACTAATATATGCCACAATGGTCTTCTCCAGTTCTTTCCATGTCACCATTCACAGTAAGAGCTGGTGGAATAAGGGCCTAGAACTTCCCAGTCATCTGCTGCTCCATTGCCTTAACGTCCTGGAGAATTATTATTAAAGAGTCCATCCCTGTAATGAATCAGTGGGCTCCAGGCAAAGAGACACACAGTCACTAGATAATTCATAGGTACACACACCACCTGGGAACTGGGACTAGAGCTCTGGGTCTTTGACTACAAAAGTACATGCATTAGCACCTCAGTTAAAGGTGACTACCTAGATGGCAGTGGTAGTTACAGGTCACTTCCCATCTGTTAGGGCTATTTCTCTATCTCTTGCCCACACACAGAGGCTAGGACATTATTTCAGATCTCAATATTTTAGATTCAGAACATCCCTTCTGCAGAATTTCATGGTGTCTCTCTATTGGATGGGGCAAAGCACTGGCTGTCCAGAGACCTGGGTTCTGTTCCTGGTTCTCAATTAGGGGGTCTCGCCCCCAAGTGAGCCCCATGTGCATAGAAGCAACTCACCAGCTGCCACCCCGTTGCGGCCGGTTGCAGGATTGCTGGGCCTTCCCCTTGGTCACCTCTGCCTGTTGGTCATCTCCATCTGGGTCTTCTGTGACCCAGGTACAGCCACTTAAAAGTTCAATCCCCTTCCGGGATATTCAAAGTCCCAGAATCAACAAAATAAGTTAACATAAACAAAAGGTCTTGTGTAATACCAACAGACCCCGGTCACCAGTGGGCAGGATTGAACGGGGACCTCTGGAGCTTAATGCATGAGCCAAAAGCCATATGGCCCTTAGCTAAGACTGTAGAGCAGATTCATTAATATCTTTCTAAGTAGTCTCGGTGCCACTAGATGGGACCAAGCACCAGCCCCAAGAGGTGTGTGGGTTACACTTGCACCTCTCTTGGGCTCAATTCTTCAGCTCCCTCTGGTGAAACACTAGCCCCAGACTGCCTCCCTGCAGCATGGCCAGTTGTTCCTGAGGCCCACCACAGCAGTTAGCGCCACTCATGGGGCTTAGCACTCCACTGCTCTCCTCCACAGCTAGCCCCAAACTGCTTGGGCTTCCACTCTTCTTAAGCTCTACACCCAGCTCAGGTGTGGCAGATGGGTCTAATTAAACAGGCTGAGCCAGCCTCTGGGGCCTCTTGGTGCTTAAAGTAGCAGACTAGCCCTCTTAACTGTGCCACTGACGTTCTCTGTGGCCTTGGGCAAGTTGCTTCAGCTCTTTCTGCTGTGTTTTCCCCTCCCAGTCTTTATCTGCCTTGTCTGTTTGGATTGTAAGCTCTTCGAGTCAGGGATTGTCTCTCACTATGTGTTTGTAAAGTGCCTAGTCCTGATTTCAGGTGGGCCTCTGTGTGCTACTTTAATACAGATAATAAAAACAGAGACAGTTTGCTAAGAGACTGAAAAATAAATGTGTCCACCAATAACATGATGGGAGATCAGTCCTTCCACAGTAGGACAGAACCCAGACAAAGTACGGCCCAACTCCCCCCAGACACTTTTCAGTCTATTTCATTTATTGTAATTTTCTTTAGGCTATATTGTTGTGAGTCTTTTGCTCATAAGCAAAGTTTAGCATTCGCAAATGGCTGCTATTTGGCAGGAGCAATGGGTCTCTGCCAAACTGTGCCTGCCAATTCCAGTCCTGAGTCCCGGCTTCCATTTCCTGGTCCAGTGGGTGGAGTCGAAGGCCAGTCTAACAAAGTCAACACTGAAAATGAAATTGCAGTTAGAGGGTAATTTGAGTAATATCCATAAGATAAATTGTTCAGAGGGAGGAAAACAAACAAACAAACAAACAAGAGCTATTTTTTCCTTCACTACCAAACTAGTTTTGTCATAAGAAGCTGGGAGGCTGAATATATCTTGGCCATGTTGACAGGAAAGAGACATTGGAAAGTGGCTGACAGAATAACAGAGGTGAAAATACAGCAGGGTGTAAAACACGAGGGGAAAAACTGCTTTGCAGGTAAGTCTGTGATTCTTCCCCCTTCTCTTTTAGTTTAGTAGTTCAGACATCTGTTTATGGCTCTGCTAGTGAGAAACACAGGAGACTGGCTCAGGGGCCCACGACATCTGTGCAGGGATCAGAGAGTGTGTTTTATCTGCTGGAGGAACCCCATAGTGTGCTTAGCCACTCCAAAGAGTTCTTCTCTGTGCAAATGGTCACAGATCTCTCTAGATGGCAACGCTCATCCACGTTCGGAGTCTTTTTCTTCCTCTCCCTGTTTCTTAATTGGTTTCTCTATTTTGGGATAATTCATGATGATTAAGTTAATTAGCAGGCTCTGTTTTCACCAAGGGTTACCAAATCCTCATGCTTCAGGGCATAAGAACATCACTGGCAGAGGTCAGGAGGGAATTGCTGTGTCCTCTTATTGGGCCCTTATCTCTTGCTCTCCATCTAGTCTATCCAAAATGCTGTTACCAAAGTCATCTTCCTTTCTCACCCTTCTGACACTGCGTTACTCTCCTCTTCAAATGCATTCAGTGGTGTTCTGTCTTTATCCACATCAAGTTAAAGTTCCTTGTCCTCATCTCTGCCTTGTACAAAACACACAGTCATTTTCTTCTGTGCATGTACAGCACCTACCCCAATGGGGTTCCGGTCCAGGGCTCAGGCCCGTAAATGCTACTGCAATCTCGATCATATATCATGGAGAGGGAGGATCCCTCAGTTAACCAAGTCCTAAACCACGTAGGTCTTTGTAGATGAAAGCCGGCACTTTGAACTGGAAACCAACTTCCTAAGCCTTCCAGAACAGCAGGGCCTACAAATCCGCATGAGCATCAATGCTGGTTGAGTCTGCTTTGAGCTGGGAGTTGGGAGGGTTTCCTGAGGTCTAGAGTCCCCATGCTACCTTTGCCCTATATGCAGGCCAAGTTTGTCTTTGTCTCTGCCTCAGTGCATGGGGACTCAGCATGATGCTTTCCCCAGCGCTGCAGTTTAGTTTGCCCCTCCTGGCACCGAGCCTGTCTAAGTGTTGTTGGCTTGACTTGGCAGGTTAGTGTCAGCAGATGTGATGTAAATAAGAGATATGCGGCAGCCACGCTGGCATAGCCAATAGACACAGAGGTGGGACATCTGGCAGAACAGATGCCATTTAGCTGGGCTGCGTAGGCTGCCCTCACAAACCTTCAGCTGCCCAAGAGCAATGCCAACCATCTGAGGAACTTACAAGTGGGCACCTTGCCCTCCAAGCAGATGGGCATGAGCATTAGCAGACCAGAGACCACATCCAAGCATTGAATATAGGGTTGTTTTGGGGCAGTGGTCCCAGCTAGACAAGTCAAAACAGATGTCCATCCTGCAGATCTTTGTTTAATGCCTCTTTATTGTGCCATGTATTTGTCAACCACTTTAGAAAACCTCCTCTTTGCTGCTTAGTTTCTATGTCATGGGTCCAGGGCAAAAAAGATGCACGTTCAATGTACAACTGGGGAACAAGTTTAGTGATGGAAAGCTCATTCTCTTGGTTTCTATACCGGGTGTTTGAAGAACAGGGAGCACCAGAGTTTTATGAGCTTAGACATTGTGCTCCGAAGTGGCTACCACTGGACCTGAAAGGAAGTACCTGGTGTGTTTGGAATCTCTACTGAATCAACTCCAGTGAATTTTTAAAAGGCTTTCAAAGTCACACACCAGAGCAAAGCTTCTGCTTTTCACAGCAACATTTCTAAATGACCAAAGACATTTGAGATGGGAAAAGACTTTTAGGTTACCATATGTATCCCAGAGTCCTCATATTTGCCCACTGCAAACAACTGTTTCCTGTATAATGTTGCTTCAACTAATAGGGCAATATGCCCCAACATCATGAATGCTTTAGGTTTCCAGAAATCTACAAAACCAGAAACAACAAATGCAAAATCTTCACGTGGCCTGTAGATTCAGAATGAATTTCAGATGTTGTTTATGTGCAACTTACAGCTGTGCAGGAAATGGTTTTCCCATCTTACTTATTTTCAAGAGTTTGAAATTTCCCCCCATCTCAAATTGAGAGGAAAAGTCAAAATCTTGAAAATATTCATGAACTGAAAAAAAAAAAAATTTAGTATAGGCCCATCAAAATGTTTCATTTATTTATGTATTTATTTATTTTACTTTAATTAACTTACATTTCTAAATGAAAGGTCATTTTAAATCAGAAAACCAAAATTTTTTGTTATGAAAATGTCAAAATACAACATTCTGACAATTTCAAAACTTGGGGTTTTTTTTACATTTTTTGGAGTCTGGAGATTTGTCTAATCCGAACCTGTTTTGCCAACAGTTTTGGTTTTGACAAAGCGATATTTTTCTATGATAAAATGTTTCATCAAAAATTTCCTGACCACTTCTAGTGCAACCGCGGACAAGTTGGAAAGTGATAGTTGTTAACAGCAAACTTTGATATCAGGACACGACAGGTTAGGACGGGAAGTGAGGTATTTCTAATTGCAGAGGGATTTTAAGAAAGCAGAATATAAATTACCCAAAATGAAATTGACCCAGAACAATAGGGCTACATTTGAGCTGGCAGGTGTGATTTCCAGGTCGCATAGAGGTACCTGCACTAACGTGCTAAAAACAGCAGTGTAGCCAGGATAACATGAGCAATAGCTCAGGCTAGCTGCCCAAAGCATGTCCATCCTGGGTAGGTACTCAGGCAGCTTCGCCCATGCTTCCCTGGATACACTATTTTCAGTACACTAGATCTAGCATGGGTATGTCTATGCAAGCTGGGAATCGTACCTCCCAGCTCAAATGTAGACGTACCCTCAGATACCAGCTCTTGTGAAAGGCACCATGAGATCTAACCACAGGATAGTTAGTGAACTCTGTCCATCACGTTGATTACACAATAAGAAAATTAATATTTGTATTGATTTATTTGCAATGAACAAAGTAAGTCAAAACCATGGACTCTCCTTCCAAACAGAGACACCCTTCCGGTTTATTAGTGCAGAAAACTACTGCAGGAGACTTCTCCGTGCCTCCAAGGTGGATTTTCAGGAAGCCGTGAAAGAGCTTCCAAAGACATGACAACAGCTTGCAGATAAAACTCGGTGGGCATGCTAAGCTACATCCTATCACAGAACAGAAGGCTGGTGCCTCTCTTCCTATACGGACCTGATGAGAACTCACCTAGAGTATTGTGCAACGAGCATCTCAATCCTAGAGTGCATTGCTACCGTACTCCCCATTCCTGACACCATCACCCCCCGCATAAGCGTCCAGCTACACTGCTTCTTTTGCAGGATCAGACCCATATATCGGACTTCAAAAGTGATCAGTACAAATGATTAAGGGGCATGAATGATGGACCTTAGGGAAGATTCAAAGGGCTGACCTTGTTTCCTGCAGCTTGGCTACACGGCGGCGAAAGGGGAAATGGTGACGACTGTCTACACCTATTTGAAGTAGCAAGGAGGGAGAGGAAGTGTGGAAGGTGGTGGCTAAGAAGGGGATGAAACTAGAGGTGGTTGGAACTTTTGCATAGCAAGGTTTTTCAATGAAAAATGACTTTTTTCAAAAAACAAAAATGGTCACGACAAATTGTCAACTTGATTGAAATTTTCCTGGTTTTGCAAAAATTTTCCCCATGTTTCTTACCAAGCTGTTTCAGGAATTTATTGAAATCATTTTGGACATTTTCTTGTAATTTTTCATGTCACGGACACCATTTTTGTCTTTCCAAAAACAGTTTTCAATAAAACAAACATTTCAATAATGATTTTGAGAATGGTTTCAATAGGCATTTGGGTAAAAAATATTATGGGAAACGTCGCCTAAAATGGGTCCATTTTGGACCCTGGGAAATAGAAACAATTTTGAAAGTTTATGAAGTTGTTTTCCTGTTGTTGTTTTTTTCCTAAGCTCTATAGGAAACATTTCCCTCTAATCAGGTGTTTTTTCCTCATACTTACACAGAATGATCAAGTCGCCTATTGAACTTTTTGATAAACGAACCTGATTGAGCTGCTTAAATCTCTCACTGTAGGGCATTGTCTCCAGCCCATTTTTGTGAGCATCCTCTCCAGTTTTTTAACATCCCTTTTAAATCTGGGCACCAGCACTGTACATAGTATTTCAGCATTAGTCTCACCAGTGCTGTATACAAAGGGAGAGATGATCTTAATATATCTAATCCCTGGGAATGTACGTGTGACGGGTTGGATCACAGAAACCCCCTTGGGAGCTGCCAGCTGATGTGCAAAGACTACTTCTGTTTCTATTCTCCCTGCCAGCTCAGTGATTTCAGCACCCTGTCTTGCTGAAGCCAGACACACCCATCTGCTCCAGACACAGACACAGGGTCTGAATCACCTGTCCCAAAGCTGCAGGTTTACCTGAAAACAGCTCACAGAAGTCTGCTTGCCCTTAGCACTCAGATGCCCAATTCCCAATGGGGTCTAAACCCAAATAAATCCGTTTTACCCTGTATAAAGCTTATACAGGGTAAACTCATAAATTGTTCGCCCTCTATAACACTGATAGAGAGATATGCACAGCTGTTTGCTCCCCCAGGTATTAATACATACTCTGAGTTAATTAATAAGTAGAAAGTGATTTTATTAAATACAGATAGTAGGATTTAAGTGATTCCAAGTAGTAACAGACAGAACNCACAGAATGGAGATTCGGAATCACATGGGCAGGTCACATGCCCATGCATGACTCAGGACTGCAGGTAGCAGCCATTACCCACATGCTGCCTTGAACGTCCTCAGGTAGACTTCTAATGTGGATTGGAGTCTTCCAAGCTCTTTTGTCTGTTAAGTGCCCCCTGACTGAACACCTAATTTGCACATTCCTTTCCCAAGAAGTCATCAAATGTTCTAACTGAGGCCACTTAGAAATCAAGCAATCATACAGCCAATGTTCATAACTTTGAACACACAAATGGTGCCTGCATACAACTAGGGTGAACATAACCAGTAGATCATAACCTTTACATAGATATGTTACATGGCCTATGTAGCAAAACCCTATTCCAGTTATATCATACATACATTTGTGAGCCCCTTTATGGGGTACGCTGTCACAGTACGGTACAAAAATACACAACCATCCTCAGTAGCACTCCTAGGATTTAGCATTAGGTGGCAATTTGTCTGCGGAGACGTGGCTCTTTGCCACATCTTCCCCTCACTGACCCAAGAAAGGGCTGGATAACTAAAGCAGGTAGGCATTTTTTACTCTCTGAATTACCCCAGTAACAACTCCTTTATTACCCAAATAACGTCCGGCATCTGTCACCATTACGTCAAGTAAAACCCCACTCTACAAGTTCTCCTATTACAATGGGGATGTTCTCAGGGTACAGTCCTACTCGCGGTGAGAAAGGGTGGCAGAATCAAATCCTCGACACTTTGGGCTTGGTTCTTCCACGGCTGCTCATGTTGGTTAGTACCTTAATGAAGCTAATGGAGCTCCTGGTGGAGACATGTACAACTCCATGTTAGCGAGGGTGCCAGATTTCATAGATTAATGGAATCTGAGGACAGACGGGACCTTCATGATCATCTAGTTTCAGCTAATGAATAACACAGGCCATAGACTTTCGCTCCATTTCTTGCAACAAGCCCATAGCTTATTGTGGCCCACTGTGAATGAATTCAGCACATCCTGTCCTTGGAGAGCTGCAGCTTCTCAGCTGGAGTGGTAGAGTCCCTTTCTTTGGAGAGGAGCTTGGCAAAGGCCCAGGGGTGCCTGTGACAATACCAGTCCTCTATTTAAAATGACAGACCTTGGAGAGCCTGCACCGTCTCCCCTCCGCCCCCACACCAAGATCCTAATGGAGAGGAGATATTCGCAGTTCATTAGCCATAATGTGTGTGGGTAACTCATTGACTCAAATGGATGAAATATTAAATATTAAAAATGCATCTTTTAATTCAAATGCGAGAAAGAGAGGGGGGGGGGGAAAGCCCAACATTTAACGAGCCTCCCGGCATTTATAATATTCTCATTAGGAAATTACACAGCAGACAAGCTGGATGTGTACTAAATGGAAGAACAAATAACCATGAATTAAATGTTAAGCATTCAAAGCCAGAGCCACTTGCTGAAAAGCATACACAGGGCAGCGTTTCAACTGGGCCAGAGCCAAATAAAATGTAAAAAGAGACAAAATAAAATCACAGTGGAAAGGGTTATTAGAAATTAAGCAAACAAATATATATATATATCTATGTTTGCTTGCTCTGGGGAATCGTTAAGGCAAATAATGTGTCTAGGGGAGGAAGAATCTAAATCTTTGTGATCCTTTGGGAGGGCATGTTTCGTACCACTTGCAGGGGATGCAAGAGATGGGGGACCTCTCTCTAGAAAATGGAGGAAGCTTTGGCCATGATCCTAGTGAAGGCAAAGTAACTAATGTAAGACATGAATGCTACATCCAGACCATGTTAATGAATGAGCAAGATAAACACAGCCAGATAATCTGGAGCAGCCAGTCAGAGTGGCTAATGGAGGGAGGGGGAGGATTAGACTCATAGGGCTTGATTTTCCGTTATTCTGGTTGTGTGCTTGGGGCAAGGATGGAGGGGGTGAAGGTAAAAAGTAGCTTTAAGGCAGCATTCTGTTTCCTGTGTAGGCGGCTGTGCAGGAGGGCCACCCAACCCCTAGTGTAAGCTAGAGCAGCCCTTTAGGCTGCTCTAACATACAGTTTCTGGCCTGAGGCCCTGGGAACCATTGAATAGCCATTCGGCAGTGCCCTGTGCTGAGGGGCTGAGAGCCAATGTAGACCAATTGTACAGGGAGGCTTCCTGCATGGGTGGGGAGAATATTCTCAGGGGGCCACTCCCACATAGAATAACTGTCAATCAGCCCCAGGTTCTTGCCAAGGGACTCAAATGCTCCATAAAAGGAAGGCCAGCTTGGAAAAAATAAAATTGCCTCAAATCCCGTATGTATATGGTAATGGTGCTTAGAGTAGCCTGAAACAGTAGGGGGCAGACTTGGCTGTGAGGTACAACTGCTTTCCCAAGCCAGGGAGAGAGGGATCTCCCCGCTGCTTTTAGGGGCTCTCTCCTCCCCTCTCCCTCTTTCACTGCTGGATGTTAAAGAGAGCTCGGTTCACAACTGGGCCTCATGCTCACTTTGTGTTCGCATAGGAATTTCTGTAGAGGATCACACTAATGATCCACTTAAGTCCTTTCTCGGGCAGTGATTCAGGCAAGATGCTTCCAAGGAAGGCTTAACCAGCCCCAGGCACTCCCCGTAATCGACCTACTTATGCAATATTTTCACATAGCGACATTTTTCTTTAGCCAGGTCACTGTTATGGTGTTGTTTTCTCTGCAATGCATCTTTAAATGTCTAAGGAGTCTTTCTGTCCATGGGGGCAGCTGCCATTTTGTGAGGCAAAGCATGTTGCAGAATAGACGTACGTGCTGTGCTGTCTCATGGAGACTTTACATTTGTCCTTTCTTGACTTATTGTTTCCCTTAATTGAAAAGGGAAGACGGAAAGAATGGGGTTGCTTTTTGTGCGTGGAGGAACATAACACAGCATATGGGTAGAGCAGCTCTGTATGTTCTAATCAAAGATAATTGCTTGCCCAAATGATCACTTGTGGCTGGTGTTGGATCCCCAGGCTCCTTGTTATTGGGGCAGGAGTAATAAAGGGTTGATCCTTGTTGTGTGAACGGAGGGCAGCAGAACTGTACCTGGCACACCCCAATGGAGGGACTCACCTCACCTTAGCTGAACGGCACTCGCTAGGCCGGGGACATGGATTCCAAAGCCCAATGAGTTGAGAGAGGGTGGGGACAGGTACTTGGACCTGGTGGTGTGGGCCCTGTTTAAGGGTCCTAGGCACCATATGACCCTTCCTCTCCACGGTATAATAAAAGAACTAATTTAGACTCAATTGAAAGTCTTGTTACATGCTGAAGACCTAAAATCACTGATACCTAGATCTAAGTATTAGACCTACTTTGGGACAATGTCTCTATTGCAAGAGACTGCCCAGTGTGCACCAGCAGTGAGGCTCCCCCACTAACAGCTGAAATCACTGAGAGCTGGGTTAAGTGGGGGGCTCTGAAGACATCTTGGCGAATGGCCGGCCAGGCGGCTGGTGGAGAGGCGTGGCAAGCAGCCAGCAGGACAGCTGGAGGAGAGGTGTGGTGAGTGGCCAGCAGGGCGGCTGGCAGAGAGGGCCAGAGCAGAGCCCCACAGAGAGGCGCTGAAATTGGCCATTGGGGCGACAAGCGAGTGCCTGAGCAGCGGAGCGTGTAAGGTGCCTTGTTACCCCCCCCCCCCCATCCACACAGGGTGGGAGGTGGACTCTGCGGATGACCCTCTGAACTCTGGGGCTGCACTGGCCAAGGACAGCAACTGTGAGTGGGGTGCAAAGAAGACACGGGCACGTTAAAGGGACTTTTGAGTTGCTGCACTTAAGAACCGGAGTGGGAAAGGACACTGCCCAGCTGACTTGGGGTGAGTCTTTTGCTCATGGTTTATGTTTATGAACCCTGTTTGTGGTGTTTTCCCAAATTAATGCTGAGTTACTTCCCTCCTTTTATTAAAAGTGTTTGCTACACGCAGACTCTGTGCTTGCGAGAGGGGAAGTATTGCCTCTTAGAGACCCCCAGGTCACTGGGCGGGGGCTTGAGCCGGTTTTGTGTTGTATGGTTGAAAAGGAACCCCTAGATACTGAACCCGGCCCTTGTTGCTGCTGGCTCCAGCTGGCAGAAGGGTTACATATATAACTGGAGCACTTGCCCTTTTAAGAGAGGAAGTGATTCGGACATACTCTCTCTGTCTCCCTCTTTCCCTCACTCTGGCTCTCTGCTGAGTTGTGCTGCTGAGAGCAGAGTGTGTACTGGAAAAGTCTTGTTCATAAAAAGTCTGTTTAGATTAATCTACCCTGCGTGGATTGCCATTGCTCTGAGCAGTCTAACCAAAGACAAAACAATCAAGAACTCTAGTAGAAGGAGGGTTCAGTGAAATGAACCACGTTTGGAGTGAAAAGTTGAATCAGAGCTGATGCTAACAAAGCTGTTCTTTTTGCTCAGAATGAACATGAAGGGCACTTGTTCAGTGTTTCATGATAAACTCATTCAGAACACTAAATTACTGGAAAAAATCTTCCACTCTGAAAAATATCAACGTATTGATGTCGAGTCAAAAGCCGGCAGTAGCAACATCAACCCACGAAGTTTAAGAGTGTACTTTTATCTTTTGTGTATTTCTCTACCCTAAAAATGTCCCAAATATTTCCCTATTTTTAATTTTAAAATATGATCCCTTTAAATATATGGCATTTCACCTCGGTCTAGCACAGGACTCTTTTAGTTTTTGGGTATTAAGCAAAAACACAATTTTTTTTTTTTATGAGAACATTTTGGGAGCTGGGAAGTTCTGATCCGACACTTCAGTGAAAGCAGAGAGACAGAATAACTTTAGGGATAACAGTGTTTTCCTTATTCCAGGGGAATGAATAATAAAGTTCCCCGTTCAGTGTTGGAAAACAGCGACACTTTACCATTGCCACATGACAGACAGTAATTCAGCTTAGGAGCTAGATTTGATTGGTATGGCCTGTTTATGCCTGTTAGATTAATAGGTTAAAATCAAGAAAAATAAACATCCTTACTGGAAATTTACTTTAAGTTTCATAGCTGCACTCTGATTAGTGCAGAAATAGCACCTTGCATTTCCCTGCCAAGTTTTATGAAACACGGGCAGTAAAAATATTTTATGCTATGGGGAAAAAAAAGCCAACGTTGTCCATGTCATTTTAACAAGATGTGTGACAAAAAAAGCATTATGTGAAACAAAGCCTAATGTAAAATAAACCCTAATGAAAGCAAATATTGCCTTCATTTACACATCCTGTTATCTCCTTGGGAGGAAGGTGCTGAAAGATTTTTCACAGGTACAATTTTAGGAATAAAATACACAGTATGTGCAATCTGATATTAACAGAAATACTCGGTTTGATTGCGTTTCCCTCCTTAGGTGGTATTTTATCTTCTTATCCTCCTTAAAGAATGAAAGTGCAATTCTATCTGTTACCATACATATCTTTCCTTCCATCCACTCATCCAACCATCACATTGCACCAGGTGTTTTTCCTCTCAAATAGCAAGAAATAGCAAAGTGGGGAAAAAAGTTTGAAACATCAAATTATTAACAGTAGTAAAGCTCAGGAAATATTTCTTGAAAGAGAAATGGTCTAGTTCAGGGGTAGGCAACCTATGGCACGGGTGCCGAAGGCGGCACGCGGGCTGATTTTCAGTGGCACTCACACTGCCTGGGTCCTGGCCACTGGTCCGGGGGGCTCTGCATTTTATTTAATTTTAAATGAAGCTTCTTAAACATTTTAAAAACCTTATTTACTTTACATACAACAATAGTTTAGTTATATATTATAGACTTATAGAAAGAGACCTTCTAAGAACGTTAAAATGTATTACTGGCACGCGAAACCTTAAATTAGAGTGAATGAATGAAGACTCGGCACACCACTTCTGAAAGGTTGCTGACCCCTGGTCTAGTTCAACCAAGAGCCACTGGGTTTGATGAAGGAAACACTGAGTGAAGTTATATGGCCTGGGTTATACATTGGGTCAGACTAGATAATCGTAATGCATCCTATTGGTTTTAAAATCCATAAATCGGGTCTTGATCCCTTTTTGCAGTCTTTACATCTGCTTTACGTCTTTGTTCTGCTATCACAGAACAAAATGCTGAGGCTGTTACGACTGCTAATAAACTCCAAAGCAGACTGTTACTCAAATAACTATCAATGATGTCGTTTATTGATGTTCAACAATAAAATACATATCCCGTGTTGCCAGCTCTTGCAGTTGTATCACGAGTCTCACGTTCCTGGAGAGAATCTCAGCTTTCATTGGGGAAAAAAAGTAAGTTTCTACCCCCTTGATGGCTGTGGGGAAAAGCTAGAAAAAATCTACCCTAAAGGGTCATGAAACAGAAGACAAAAAGAACTCAAAAGTTATCATTAAAAAAAACTGCATGTTTTTTAAGCCAGTCACATGATTTGAAAGTGGGGGCTGACTCATATTTTTGGTACACTTATGCTTGGCAATACTGCATTTCTGAAAACTTATCATATCCATACCCAGAGAGGGAGACAGACAGACAGGTGAAGGGAGACAGACAGGCTGAATGGGCTGCCAAAGGCCACGTGTCAAGAAGGGGACCCTGCTACACAGTATCTGAGCAATTTAGCTCTTCATGGGCAGCCACACAAACTAGCACAGCCTGTTTACTGCCTTTTTCCCCCCTAAACACTCCCACCAGTGTCTCCATGAAGGAAAATATTGATATATCTGAAATATGTACGACACCGGCTGGGCGTTCAGTGACAGTCTCCCTCCCGTAAGCTGTTCTCCAGGCTGCTTGATCTGCTGAGAGCCATAATTTGTGTGTGTCTCTCTTTTTTTTTTTAATACGTGACTTTGCCACTCTCGGAGATTCTGCACAACAGGCACCGAGGACTCAATAAATAGCAACCAGTTAACCATGTTCTGCAGAGAAATCCTACTCCAGGAAACTTGAAGATTCTCTAGAAGAATTATTTTTCCACCTTAAAAAATGCAGTGCATTTAGGGCCAGATTTTCAAGTGCCTAGCACCCACAATTGGTGTGTGTGGCAGAGGCCTGTCTATTTTGATTGCTGGAAGAGGAGCAGGAAGAACAGCCTTTCCCTATAGAAGGGGGAGGAAGCCTCACAGACACAGTGGTCAAGGAAATGCCTCTGGACAAATTAACCAACAATTGGACCAGAGCTGAGATCCAAGACTTAAAACATAACTACTAATTATTCTACCAATCACGCACCATGAATAATGAATGGAAGTCAGGACTCTTGGGTTCTGTATCTAGTTCTGCCATTGATCTATTTTGCGACCACAAATGAAATCACTTAAACTTCTCTGTGACTAGATTCCCCAGCTGTAAAATGGGGATAAAAATACAAACCAGTCACTCAGTGGTTTTTGTTAGCTTAATTAATTTGTTTTTATTTGGGACTTAGCTCTGCTCAGCAGAGGGTGAAGAGCGTTTTACAGAATGGCTAGATCCTGCAAATTCCTGGAAACCTCACTAGAGGAATCTAACCATTTATGAGAAAAAACGCAATGCAGGTAGCTTAGCGATTTCCTTGAATATCTCAAACCAATTCTCGGACTTGTCCGATGTGTCAACACTTTGCACAACGAAACACAGTGAGCACTCTTGAGATCAGACTGCTGGTTGTACAGAAGGCCTGATGGTGGTTGCAGCACATGCTCTCCTTCCAATCACTTGCATGTGCGTCCTCCCGGCAAAAGAACACGTCATGAGTGCTCTGAAGGGAAAGGCAACAGAACACGGGCTTGAGAATCTCCGGCGCCATCCATGGAGATGACTGAAGAGTTCAACACTCCCTCCAGAGCCTGTTGTCAGTGCAGGCCAGAGACAGTTTATTTTAGAGATGTCCTTTGGGAGGCCAGTATTGAAATATCCTACTTAGAGCCTGCATGCTCCACTGAGCCTGTTTCTTGGCCAAGCAGAAAGAAATAGTTCAGAGACATAATACAAACTTCCGCTTCTCCCTTCTGGGTTTTCGCTATTGAAAATGCACCCCTTTTAGCTCTTATACAAAATTCATAACAGTGAAACCATTTGAGAAACTGAACTTTTTCCTTCCTGAAACACTGAACAGCAGCAGTTAAAAGAACCCCTCCTCCCCAGGAGAGGATATGGAGTTAGAGCAGAGAGGGGGTGGTGGGCGAAGATCAAACGCATACGCGTGGCATACCCCGTTGAAGCCAACCAGTGCTCCTTCGTCATCTGGAAGGGATAGTTATGTGATTGTTGCTGCTTCTGAGTGACTGCACATTGTGCACATAGCTAGTCATCACCCATCTGTTTGTTTGCTTCACCCGCCTGCTACTACTTGTCTTCTAGGCCCTGATTAAGCAAAGCATTTAAGCATATGCTCAAGTCCATTCCTTATTTGGCAAAATCAGCTGGTGGATACAGATCTTTTTCAGATTCCCACTCTTTTATTTTATTTAATCAATTTCTGAGATTATTTTTGGTCACTCTTTATATTAAGGCTCCATTTATAACCAGTTTATAAAGATTATTCATAGTTTTTATAAGCAGGCCAGGTTGTAAATTTTCCATCCAACCTGTTTTATGATGGAAAACAGGTTATCAACAAAACAAAATTTTTCATAAAAATTTCTACAAAAATGTAGATGTTTCATTGAAAAGACAAACACCAGAAAACAAAATATTTTGATTTTTATATGCTGCCAGAGTGCTTTATGGGAGTTGAAGTTTCTTTGCCTCATATCTCCACTCACCTGTATTGTCTGTGCTCCTCTCCTTGACTACAACTCCCCTGATGAACCATGGCCAGGGATTCCCATTATACATTCTCTCCCCTCTCCAAGATCATGGTGCATCACGGAAGATGTAGTTTGACCAGGAAACCTGGCCTATAAAGAAGAATGGGAGCATGAGGCAGCTGAAATCACAACTCCAACAAGCTCTAGTTATAGATATGTTACAGGCTTGCATATTGCACATTATGTTATAAGCACATCAGTAGAAGGTGTTATAGATGACAATAGGCCATGGTTATGAGCAACCTATTGACATATTGGCCTCTATAACAACTGATTAATCATTAATCATTTATTAAATCTTTATAGATTATTCAGAAATGGAACCTTAGTATAAAATGTGACCAAAAGGAAAAATCCACCATAAATTTCAGCTGGCAATACGAATAAATCATGTTATTTTTTTCTCTGCTCTGATTAACATGTGCCCCAGTAGGTTTCTTGTGCAGCAACAACATATCGAAGGGGGCATTGGACAGCCAAAAAACCCCATCATTTGCTTCGATAATTGAGTGCCACCAACTTTGAGTCACAGTAGGAGTCACTTTTGGAATTCCATTTACATCCCAGCGAACAGCAAAGCACATGTGCTTTAATTTGCTTGCTTATTTGAATAATGCCCCATGAGTGCATGTTTGAAATCAACCACATGTTTGAACATTACGGACCCTATTAAGTGTAATTCTAGCAAATGCCACAGATTTGGAAATTGCAGTAGCTTAAGCCCTGGTTTAGCTTGTTTCAAAATTCTTAGCAAATTTTTTTTTTTGTAGAGGACACAAGGCCCTTACAGAAGTAAATAATATTTTCCCAACTCTTTCAACTTGTCTGACACTGTCTGTATGACCACAGAACTAGAGACACTATGGCATGCTTCAACTGCTTCTAAATCAGCCAATATTTTGTATCTCGTCATGATTCCTTTTCAGTCACAAAAAGAAAATAAAGCAACCTCAGTTGGATCCCTGCGTATTTCAGGTTTTCTGTCAACTGCTGGAGAAGTGTCTCCATCTCTCACTTCTACACGATGAACTCCGTGCTTATCTGGCCCTCATCTCCACGGCCTCTGAGCACCTCCCTCACTTCTGCCCTAATGCGTGCCAGATCCATTTGGAAAACCTCCAGCAGGTATTTGGCATATCTTTTGGTGATCTTGGAGATGGGAGGGGAAAGTGAGTGTTGGAGAAAGGGACGCCAGGAGGGAGAGGTGGGAAGATAGAGTGTGGGAGCATGATAGGGAGAAGGTGAAGACTGAAAGAAAGGACTGGAGGTGGAAGGAGGAGGAGGTGGTACTAGAGATGTGGCACTGTGGAAGAGCAGAAGGTTTGAGCAAAGGGGAACAAAAGAGGGGAATCTGCTGAGAGGCAGGGGCAGAAAAAGAAAAGGGGACTGGAGAGTGGAACTCTGGGTAGGGGGGCATAAAGGAAGGAGAAGATGAGGAATGGTAAGGGAAATACTCTCTGCTCATCCTGTCCTCTTCTAGTTGCTCCCCAAGACCCTACAGAGGATGTCAGGGGAGAGAAGATTCCTTCCCCTACTTCCCTTGTGTATCCCCATGAGACTCTGCCTTTCTTAATCCTCACCTCCAACACAATTTTTCATGGGCTCCTCAGATGCTGGTTGAGCATAAATGGCTGATGTTCCTAGTTAGGCTCACTGGGTAGCTGAGTAGCCAGAAGGTTTGCTGAGGTTGTGGGAGGAGAATAGGTTCCCTGGGAATTACAAACCCATTGCCCCGCTCTCCCTGGCACATCCTGTAGCTCCCCAGGTCCCATGCAGGAGTCGCAGGGCAGGGAAGAAACCCTGCTCTGCTCCATACCTGGGGCCCTGGGACCATAAACATTTCCAACATTTAAAAAACAAACAAAGGAAATTCCCAGACCCTCCCCACCCCCGCCAAAAAAAAAGAAGCTTTGTTAAGATGATGACACATATTAGTAACAGAAGCGTAAAAAAGGAACCTTGGAAGAATGTTGTAACTATAAAAAAGTGTCAGCATTAGGAAACCAGGAAACTGAGAGTGAAGACTAACTTGGAAAAAAACAAACAAACCCCAAATAGTTGCAAGTATGGAAGCTCACAGCTAAAGCACCCACAGCTTCATACTCCATTGTCTCCTTTTCCCATGAGAAGTGCATTTGCATTAAAAGAAACAGGACATCTGGTGATGGACAGCATTGCATGTTTGAACCCATCACTCTGGATAGCATCCCTTTAAAATTAATCGGCGTCTGAGAGCACTAGGCCGGGAGTTCAGCTTTTGACAATGTTGTGCATTGGTTTGGGGAGAGAATTGGGAGTATGAACAGGTGACTGGGAAAGTACAGCATGCATGGCTGATTCAGCATATTCACTATGCCCTAGATGTATAAAGAAAGCTGGAAACTGTGGTGTGTTACAAGCTAGATAAGGACACTCTTAATTGTGTCTGAGCGATAAAAGGATAGCTCGGAGGGGTATTTTTGTTGTTAAATCACAAGGTAGCAACTAAGTGAAAAGGCAATGTTAATACCATGGGAACTCACCAAGCACATGGTAGGAAATCTCTGAAGCATATTACGGGGGATTGATTGCACCATATTGCTGTCCGTTCACCTCTGCATAATCCTTTTATCTTAGTCTGCTGCAGACAGTATTATTCAGAGATTGTGCAAGTGATCTCTCTCTTTGTGTGTTTGTGATTATTAGGATTGCTTTACCAGATGCATTGTTAAAAGATAAACTGTCATCAGGTCCTGATATTGACTTCTGCAGGTGGGCGTTTCAATGAAACACCTTAGATGGAAGCAATCTGGAAAAACAGTTCCCTGTTGGTGATGCCCCCAGTTCTTTTTAATGAAGGAGGGTGATGGGGTTGTCAGGGCAGAGATCTGAAACCTGAACATATGTTGATGGACATCGTTAGCCAGGAGAAATGGCAAATGAAGATCCCCTGGGTCTGCGATGATGATATTACCTACTTGCTGATGTCACTAAGAGTGGGATTTTCTAAAGCAAACAGCATTGACCTCACCTTACTTCCATTGAAGTCAGTGGGAACTTTCCCTTTTAAAGGTTAAAGAATGACTCCCTGAACCTGCAGCGAAGTGGGGCATGGCTGGAGCTATTTAATGGCAGAGCTGGACTGAAGCAGTTCAACCAACTGTAAATATGGGGCCACAAGTCCCATATATTCGCTGGTAGGCACATAAATGTCACTCATCACACACCAGCACACACCAACTCAAAGCAGCACAGATCATGCCATCCCAACACATGCAAAACCTGCAGATGTATCTCCACTGTTACGTTGGTCAATACCCCCACCCCTACAACACACCTTTCAAGATCCATCGGTTCTACACGCGATCATTATAAGATGTGGTGTAGCTCATCTAGTGCATCAAATGTCCCAACAATAATGTGAATGAAACCAGACAATCACTATGCCCTCAAATGAATTCGCACAGAAAAATGATAAAAGACAAAACCACCATATCAACAGTGGGTGATCACTTTTCATAAAGGGATCACTCTATATCTGACCTCTCAGTCCTCGTCCTCAAAGGAAACCTGCACACAACCCCTTCAAAAGATGAGCCTGGGAGTTTAAATTCATAACTCTTGGCTTAATACCAAAAACATGGGCTCAATAAAGACACTGGTTTGATGTCTCCTAATAACAATTTGTAACCCACTAACCCTCCTTTTCCTGATGACTGCATAGGTGCTAATTGCCCACATCATTTTGAATAGTATCTTGCAACATGTGTCAATTCCTTACACTTAACAAATCTGTTCCGCCTTGTATTTAGCTTTGACACTCCAAGTACCTTTTCCAGACCCGAAGAAGAGCTCTGTGCTTGCCTCTTTCACCAACAGAAGTTGGTCCAATCACTTCACCCACCTCGTCTCACTCAGGAACTAGTACTATTAAGGGTGAAACTTCCAGCTGTGACATTACAGCCTCAGATACCCAGTGTATGGTGACTATAGAAAGGCAAGTATTTCAGAGAGGCCATTGGGAAGGCAGGTGAGCTAATTATCTGACATCTAATCCATCTCTGCTTAAAGCTAAATTCCTAACCATGTTCTATAGGCCAGGCCCAAAAGGCTAATATCTCCATGGTGCAGGCTACTATGGTGACACACAGTCTTTAGCGTGTGACATGACGTGAAGAAACGTATGTCCGCAAACAGAGTCATAGAAGAGTCATGGAATTTTAGACCTGATCATCTAGTCTGACCTGTGTCACAACTGTGGCCACCAACACAACTAGACACCCTGACACTAAACCCAGCAACTAAACTGGGGTTAAAAATAATAATAAAACTAACAATAACAGACATTATTTGATGCCCGCATTGTTAGTTTTATTGTTGTTGTTAACCTCAATTCATGAATTATTCATGTTTACTTGTTAAGCACTTTTTCCAGCATGAAATGTCTGCTCTTGATCTGCACGCATCGCAATGGCAGATTCTTTGTACAAATGTGGGTGGTCTTTGATGGATTTTGTTTTGCATGACTTGTAAAGTGATGTGAAAAAAAATCCTTCTTCAATGGCAAAAAACAAAATATGTTGTTAATGGTTTTGGGGGAAAAGCAAAATGTTTGTTTTTGTTCTTAGAGTTTGGCGGAATTCAGAACCGGACGGGAACTTTCTATGGATAAAAAGAATAGCCAAAGTTCCAATAGTATGTATTAAATTAGGCCAAGAGTTTTGGAAGGGATATGAACTTTCACAATTCAGGGTTTAAGATGGGATTTAGGCAGAAACTCTCTCTGAGCCTGTTGTAGGGTTGCTTATACCTTCCATCGAATGGCCATTGTCAGAAACAGGATACTGGACCAGATGGGCTTCTGATCCAGAAAGGAAACCTGCAGTGGGGGAGGTTTAGATTGGATATTAGGAAAAACTTTTTCACTAGGAGGGTGGTGAAGCACTGGAATGGGTTACCTAGGGAGGTGGTGGAATCTCCTTCCTTAGAGGTTTTTAAGGTCAGGCTTGACAAAGCCCTGGCTGTGATGATTTAGTTGGGATTAGGTCCTGCTTTGAGCAGGGGGTTGGACTAGATGACCTCCTGAGGTCCCTTCCAACCCTGATATTCTATGATTCTATGTTTTTTTCCAGATTAAGCTCTGCCATACCTAGGCATGCCATTCATCTGGTTTTAAGATGGGCAGTCCTGGTTTTGTAAGGTGTGCCCCTGTCTGGTACTGATGTAAAACTGGACATGGTTTAATCTGGTATTGTCATGGATGCACCTAGGACACCATTTTGCAGAGCATGCTGCTTCCCGCCTCCACCCCACCGCCGGTTAGACTTTGCCCGCATGGAGCCTGTGAGGTCATGCCAGTGGGAACAGGGTGGCATACTCTGCAAAATGGTATCCTTTTGCACCATGATCTTGCACGCCCTGTGTGTGTGAGGGCTCACTGTTGGGGACAGGGGCATGCAGGTGGGGGCAGGGACAACTCTGGGGATGAGTTCACGGCCACCCTATCCATACAAATCCATGTACTAGGAAAGGCCATGCTCCTCAGCCTGTATTTATCTGTACCACAGTGAACTGAACATGAAGAATAGATTGGGGTGAGCATTTCTGATGGTGTTGTTTCCCTTTTTCTGCCCTGGTTGAATTTGTTATGCACAATGTGATACTTAGCTGAGAGTTAGCAGATTGCAGCTGAAATGCTGCTTCCTGTGCAGTGGAAATTATGGCAATCCCTTGCAGACAGTACATTCTTATACGCCCCCAGATGCATATGATGGGAAAACAAATCTAGTAAAAAAATAATCTTCTTTCAGTATAAGCAGAAAAACAATTAATCGCACACTTCTGATCCTTTTTTTTTTTAATGTAATGAACCATGGGTTCATACATACAGACACTATCATCACTGATAGGCATCAAGCCCAAGATTTTCTTCATCGAAAGCACCTATCAAATGATTGATCTGGAAAACAAACAAACGCTTATTAGCTGTAAGTAATAGACTGGTAAAGTCACTGGGGCCAGTCAGTAGAGGAAGACATGACCCCACACACTAAGTCAGTGTATTACAAATAAAATTTAATAGCCTCTTGGTACAGGCCAGAACCTAGCAGAGTAGATTTTTGACTGCTTAGGCTTGCAGTGACAGTCAGTGGGCTTGTGGAACCGTGATAACTGTGAATGGGTGTTCAGAAACATGCCTTTCCTAACATCTAGGCACATTTACCGGCAACATGTCCAGGTGAATCTGCATAATATTTAATCATTTAAAGATCCAATGGCTGGACCCTGAAATAAAAAAGTTCCAATGGGAAATAAGATGCAAATTTTTAACAAGGGGAGTAATTAACTATTGGAACTAATTGCCATGGGAGGTGGCAACATTTGCACCACTTGGAGTCCTTAAAGCAAGACTGGACATCTTTCTAAAATATGTGCTCTAGTTCAACCAAAAGTTTTTATGCTTGATGCGGGAACTACTGAATGGAATCTGGACCTGTGTTAAGCAGGAGGTCAGATTAAATTAGTGTAACAGTCCCTTCTGATCTTAATATCTATAAATCTATGATAGTGTCTTTATTTGAGAATCTCAAAGTATTTTAAGAGCACTAATGGCTTCCTTGCAAGGCAGGTAGAGATGAAGAGGCACACTGTGGTTATGACTCATCCTTGGCCACAAAGCAAGTGGTGAGATGGGAATAGGATCTAGGAGTCCTGATGCCCTGTTCTAACCAATGAGCGCTCTTCTTCTCTGTTGGATTATTTTCACCAGAGGCCTGATCCAAAGCCCATTAAAAACTTTCATTGATGGCAGATATTGCCTGACTAAGAATTGACTTGCCACCAAAATAAAAGTGCTTCAGCACTTTAGTGGCGTGAAGGGAAAAGTAACTGAAAATCCAGTTCTGTGCCTACCTGGAGTACATTCTGCTAGAAATATAGAGGGGAACAGCATCATATCATTTGTTTTATTTTTCCTTTGCAAATTTACTTCTGTCTTAAGGAAATTACCAGTCGTTACTGTTACTTTGACATGAACATCAGATAACTCCCATTAAAAATTAAAGCACATCCCTTGACAGTCTTTGCACATATGCAATCTTTCAATTCTGTCCAGCCACCATCTGAAATCTATGATCTCCTCCTGCTTGCATGTAAACCGCAGTGGCTTTCAAGCTATGTACAATAATAAATAATAACAAGTAGTGTATGGAAAACCACCGGAGAAGTTTACAGTTCGATCAGAGTGCATTCTGGGACCAAATAGCGGGTTGGACAGCCCCACTAGTATCTCCAATGTGTGGTCCAAGGGAGGACCTTCTCAGTCCTTCAGCAGACTGAATATAGTGGAGTGAGAGTTGTTTTTTTAAGGAGATTTCAGGGCCTGAGATGTTGTCTATGGGTCAAAGCCTAGTGCCATCAGTGATCTCATCTCCATCCATAACCCTCTTGCCTAGTTCTGCCCCTCTGGAACTAGGCTGCTTACAAACCCCAGGATGCAGCCCAGCAGAGCTGGAGGAAAATGTTCTTGGTTGAAGGGCCCAGCTGTGGAATGGGTTTATAGATGGCACCAGACTAATCCAGTCTGACCACCTTCAGAGCATCTTTAAGTCTCCTTCCACTTTGACAAAGCATTTCCACCATAGCCAGCACAACAATGACATATCACCTAGATATGGATACCCTAGAGCTGACATTTTTCATTCTACATTTTTTGGACAAAAAAATTCTGCAGGAAATGTCCAATTTTGACTAAACTTGTCAGGTTTTTGTCCAAACATGCACCTGAAAATCAAAGATACTTCAGTTTTCAGTTGCCAAAAAAACAAATTAATTTTTGGTTTGGGTTTTTCAAGGATAACCTGAAAACGAAACATTTTGCAGGAATAAAAACCATTTCCTGACTCACTATAATTGTCCCCCCAAAGCACAGCCTCCTCTAACCAGTAGCAGACAAAAAAAAAAAAAGCTACAGGAAGTCACGCTAGGGACCCCCCTATGCATAGTTAATCTNTTTCCTAATATCCAATCTAAACCTCCCCCACTGCAACTTGAGACCATTACTCCTTGTTCTGTCATCTGGTACCACTTAAAACAGTCTAGATCCATCCTCTTTGGAACCCCCCTTCAGGTAGTTGAAAGCAGCTATCAAATCCCTCCTCATTCTTCTCTTCTGCAGACTAAACAATCTCAGTTCCCTCAGCCTCTCCTCATAACTCATGTGCTCCAGCCCCCTAATTGGGACGTGCTTAGTAAAAGACACTAACGAAAACCCATACATAGACAGACAGACATAAGCATTTTATTTCAATCAGACTTTCCCCCATTTCTAGAGTCAATATTTTATGAATGACTCACAAAAACGACCAGGAAAACATTTTTCTCTTGATTGCTGACGGCGTGCACCAGTGGTCCCTTTAGCTCTCTAACATCTCCAAACTGCGTCTTTTTAAATACTCCTACCGCCTACACGAAATAAGCCTCCTTTCTTGCTGTCCCTACCATTACAACAGCAGACATTTTTAAAGCTTTCCTTTGCCCCCACAACTCATTTAAAGTAAAACAATAACCATGACCGTGTGGGCCTCTGGTTTAATGTCTGCATGATTGTCTTGCTGAGGAATGTCATTCAGGTCTGAATGTAAGTTGTTTCGTGTTTTACTCCTGGTTCGTTGATTTTAGAGTGCTTTTGTGTGCAGTGCTGCTTGCTAGGTAGCTGCAGTACCGCCTGCCTCCCAAGCTGTCACTGAGAAGACTCTGTTAGGATGATTGACACCAGGTAAGCACCTCATTAGGCGCAGCAGATAGACAGGAAAGGCCCTGAGGTCTGTGCAGAAGTGAAAAGGTGGCTGGGCTGTTTGCCAATAAGGGGAAGAGCCATTGTCCTAGCAAAAGCTCTTAAAGATACATGTGTTCATTCTCACGGAGGCCCCCTTTGACTTCTGTCTCTGTTTGGTGATCACAGGGGGGGTGAGGTGATGGGTTTTGAGGTGAGACAGATGACGTGGCTTGGGTGTAATAAGGATCAGCTTGAATCTTTAGCCAAAGCTGAAAAGTATCCAGCCCTGAACCTTTTATTGTTAGTTATTATTTTCTGTAGCGGGGAGGGCAAACTACGGCCCATGGCAAAGCGGGGCTAAGGCAGTCTCCCTGCCTGTCCTGGCCCCACGCCGCTCCCGGAAGCTCCCGGAATGGGGAACCGCAGCCAATGGGAGCTTCGGGGGTGGTTCCCGCAGGCGAGGACAGCGCGCGGCAGAGCTGCCTGCCCCACCCCAACCCCAGGAGCCACTGCCGGACATGCTGGCCACTTCCAGGAGCAGCGCGGGGCCAGGGCAAGCAGGGAGCCTGCTTTTGCTGCCCTGCGTGCTGCTGACACCCTGCAGCCGCTCGAGGTAAGTGGCACTGGGCTGGAGCCCGCACGCTGAACCCCTGCCCTGAGCCCCTTTCTCTACCCAACCCCCTGCCTTGAGCCAACTCCCACACTCCGCACCTCTTCTGCACCCCAACCCCCTGCCCTGAGCCAACTCCCACACTGCACCCCCATACATCCCAACCCCCTGCCCTGAGCCCCCTCCTATACCCCACACCCCTCCTGCATCCTAACCCCCTGCCCTGAGCCCCCTCCCATACTCCACACCTCTCCTGCATCCTAACCCCCTGCCCTGAGCCCCCTCCCATACCCCACACCCCTCCTGCACCCTAACCCCCTGCCCTGAGCCTCTTCCTGCACACAGCACTCCAACACACACCCCGCACTCCCTCCCGCACCCCATCCCCCTGCCCAAGCCCTACAGTCATGGCCCTGCATACAATTTCCCCACCCAGATGTGGCCCTCGGGCCAAAAAGTTTGCCCACCTGTTCTATAGTGAAGTAAAGCCCAAAATAGATTAATAGATTCCAAGGCCAGAAGGGACCCCTATGATCATCTAGTCTGAGTTCCTGTTTAACTCAGGCCACAGAACCTCCCCCAGATAAATCCTGTTTGAACTAGAGCATTTTTTCAATCTAATTGTGATTTAAAAATTCAGTGATGAGGAATCCACCATGATCCTTGGCAGATGGCTCCAAGGGTTAATGACCCCCCACTATTAAAAGTTTGTCCCTTATTTCCACTCTGAATTTATTTAGCTTCAACTTCCAGCTGCCAGATCTTCTTAAGACCTTTGTCTGCTAGACTGCAGTGCCCATTATCAAATATTTGTTCCCCAAGTAGGTGTGATCATGTCACCCCTTGTACACTTCCCAAGCACGGAGGACAGCACAGTTCCCACCCAGAAGAGCTTATGGTCTGAAGCAGCCGAAGAGGGGGAAATGGGCTGCACATACAAACACAGTGATCAGGGCAGGATAGCGCATGTGGCTTTTAGTGCCATGAATGGTGTTTTTCTTAAGCATGGTGATGGGACACAGGTGGAGTAATGGGTATTGGGAAGTGAGGTCAGGGAGTAGGGAAAAGGAAGGAAAGAATAAAAGGGATAGTCAAGGGAGGAAGAAAGTATGTACTCAGCGGTATGGAACCAGTGTGAAGAGCAGTGGGAACCACAGCGTAAGTCGGTTCTGGTAGCAACCTCTCAGTTGAGACCAGGTGAAGTTGGTTGCCTAAATTCTTCATAAAGGTCCTGCTTCACCAAAGTGCTTGTGTTTAAGTCCCATTGACTTGGCTACATGCTGTGCTGAATTGGGGACAGGATTACTTACATGCTTAATGCTAAAGTACGCGCTTAAGTGCTTTGCTGAATTGGGGGCATATAAGCACCTGCTCATGGTACTGGGCTAAGCCGAGCTGTAGTGATTCTTTCCAGGTATATCAACTATAACTCCTAGTAATATATCAAGAAGTTTCAGACTGTGTCTTTGCCACAACATGCAGTTCAGTAAGACCTTGATCCAAAGCCCATTGAAAAACTCCCATTGACTCCAATGAGCTTTAGATCAAGTCCTGAACTCACTGTGAGTTGAGTTTGTATTGCAGAGAGTTTCTTTTACAAGAAGTGTGACTCTTCAGGGTCAAGGTATCTATATAGTTCAAGTCACTGCAGCATCAAGGCTCTGTATCATCTTTCAGCAAACCTTTGATAAGTGGTACATTATTTTACTCTCTTCACCCCATTTCTTGGAATTCCCCAAACCATATTCGGCAAGGGTGAAATTCACCCACGTATAGAAAATCTGCACAAGGCTTATCTGCCACTTAAGCCCCACTTAATTTCTATTTTGAGGTCTTAACTGCTGCACAAACCTTGTACAGGAGAGTCCAGTAAAATCTGCAGTTCATCTTAAAGCTATTCAGGTCACAATTTGTACACCTCTACCCCGATATAACGCGACCCAATATAACATGAATTCGGATAGAACGCGGTAAAGCAGTGCTCCGGGGGGGGGGCTGCACACTCCGGTGGATCAAAGCAAGTTCGATATAACGCGGTATCACCTATAACGCGGTAAGATTTTTTGGCTCCCGAGGACAGCGTTATATCGGGGTAGAGGTGTATCTCAATAAACAAAGACCTGACTCTTCGGTAACCCTCTGTTCAGGTTGTATTGCACACTCTTCTCCTATGTCTGACCCACTGAAGACGTGAGCGTCACTCAAGCTGCGATGGTTCATGCCCTATCACTAGAGATCCCGGGTTGAATCTCAGGCGATGACCAAGATGAAGGCTGGTGCAGTTGCTTGGGCCATCCCAGCCACCAGCCAAAAACAACCGGAAAAACAATAAACAAGAGAACAGCCAACCAACATGCTGAAAAGTTGAAGCGGAAAGATAAAGAATTCATACCAGATGAGTTCATAGGGCACAGATCATTCCTGGAGACAGAAGTGTGTATTTAAATCTGTAGCTTCCTGAATAATGACCAGGCTTTTGTTAAGGCACGGTGAACCCATTCTGAAGGTAAAAATGAGGGAAACCAGGGAAGCATCCTTAAGTTGCTGTGTATGAAATCCCAGCAACTGGCAATTGACGAAATACATTATTTTCTTCTCCTCTTCTTTCTCCTGTATAATATACTAGTCATCAAACCAGCCCCTGCTGTGCTCAACAACGCTCTCATATGCATAACTGCCTAGGAAGATAATTTCCTAAGAGTATTTGATTCATTTTTAAGCAGGATATCTGGGAACTTTCGCTTGCACAAGATTTCCATTAGATGAAGTGGATTGCACCGCTTCATTGAAATTCTGAATTGCAAGCCTTGGGGAGGCTTTCAGATACCGTCTCCACGTGACACTTTGGGATTACCAGACAGCACAACGCCCAGATTTTTTAAAAAAGTTATTTTTTCTTTAAAATTACTTTAAAATATTGAACCCCTGTAGGATTCCTAATCCTGGATTCACCTAACTTTTAGGTTACCAAGTCATAATCAAGGCTAAGTGAGATTGCGAGGGTATACAAGCCTAGGACACTAAGATGAGTTTGGCAAAATGGCATTAACAGCAATCTCTTTATTCAGTGATTTATTGAGTGGCTTTTAATGGTCATAACTCTTAGGCGATGCTCAGATACTAGGGTGATGGGTGCTGCTTGGAGAACCCAGGCTGTGAGCCTGCAAACACTCATGTGAGTAACTTCATGGATGCGACTGGTCCTCATTGAGCAAAACGTACCTAAGTGTTTGCAGGCGCAGGAGAGATAAACGTCCAAAAATTGAAATTCATTTGTTAAACATCATTCAGGTAGGGTGATCAGACATCTTGATATTGTTAGGACAGTCCCAATATTTGAGGCTTTGTCTTCTTTAGGCACCCATTACCCCCGTCCTGATTTTTTGCCTTTGCTCTCTGGTCACCCTAAATTCAGCTGATGCACTGGGGCAAATACGACTGTTGGTCAGACGGGTGTAAAACTAGACAAAAAGACCAGCCCTGCTCTCACTGCTTAGTGCTTTAGACTGGGCGACAGCTGAAGTCAGCCAATCCCTGACTCACCACTACAGTGGACAAACCCACCAAACTGCAGGCTTGTAAAATTGGTGCATCCCATCCTATGACAAGAGAGAGCAGCCTGAGTGCTGCTCTAATAGATACCAGCTGTGGAGAGCCCAAGGGGCTGAAACTGTGGTCAACATTGAGCATGGACCAGGGGAAACCCACACATGTCCCCTTTTCCCTCCTCCTCTAGCAGCAAGAAGTGTGTGTGGTACAAGAGCCCTTACACGGTTCCGCACCACTGGTAAATCAGTCCTATGCTGGGACAATCCTCCAGGTCTCAGGTAAACCAGGTTTGCAGCCAGATTACACTGGCAGAACAGAGCAGAGCAGCTGCATCACCCCAGGGGATCTGGCCCCTAAGTTTTGGGTGTCTATTCTCACCAAACCCCCAGATTTTATGATTCCCATCCCTGCTTCCTTCCCACTCTTTCATCGTCAGTTCTTTGTGTATATTAAAAATGTCCATCTTTTCTCTCAGTATCCAGAGCCGGTGCGAGCCCATTGGGGGAACTAAGCAGGAATATTTTTGCTCCCCCAATATGAAAACAGGCAAGTCCTCATAATAAAAAGCAAATAGGGGGCCCCTTGGGCTGCTTGGAACCCTAAGAAATTGCCTAATCTGCTTATGCCTAGCGCCGGCTCTGATTATAGCTTTTTTTTCTTTGTGAGATTAAACAGCCCCCTGTCTGTTCCTTAACCAGAGAAAATCTACCCTTTAGCCTTCTCATCCTTTTAAGGGCTAATATCTTCCTTTTCCCTCCTCTTCTCCTCCTCCATTTTCTGTGTCTTTCAGTGCAGTACTTTAAGTGCACTCTCCCAAAAAGCATTGTTACGTTTTAATACCTTTTCTCTAGACTTAAAAATAATGGCTCTACTTTGGCCTGAGCCGGCTTGACTTTCGGCAATCAGCAGCCTTCTCTTGAGAAAGTCCTGCTGAATGCAGCCTGTTGAAATGGCTCCTCTTCCCTGGACAGATTGCTTCTTGGGTTCTGGGCCTAGCATAACTTCCCCTTTAGACACATCAAATGGTACGCACCTCTTGGCGGCCCGGTCTGCGTATGTGTCTAAATCCTACTGAAGTCCTTTAGGGGTGGGTTAAAGTCTGTTGTCAGCAAATGTGGTTATCCTGTTCTACATTCCATGAGCTCAGCCCACCAAATAATCAGCAGCATCTCAAAACTTGGTGCCTTGATTCTTCCACTTCTATAGCCCCCCATTGCCATGGTATCTGTGTGACCCACAATCTTTAATACATCTATCCTCACAACACCCTGCGAGATGGGGCACATCTCTTATTATTTTTAAAGGTTGGGATCTGAGATACAAAGAGACTAAGTGTCTTGCACAAACATACACAGGAAGTCATGGGAATTGAACCTCTGTCACATGACTCCAAAGTTAGTGCTGTTAACCCCTGCACCAACTGCTTATGTGTCACAGCTAGGTGGAAAACAGCATTTTCTGTGATATGTTTTGAGAGGAACAAAAAGTTAATTAAAATTGCTCCCCCCACCCCCACCCCCCACAGAGGTGATCCAGTTTTCCAATGAAAAAAATCAGAAATCAAAAATGAAAACTTTTAAAGCTAAAAACAACCAAAATTTTCCCAAAATGATTATTTTTTTTCCAAACAAAAGATTGTGACCAGTTCTATTAAAACCAGAGTAGACAGTTGGCCACAAACCATTATGATCTGGAATTAACGGTTATAATCTCTTCATTTGCCATTGTTTCAGCCCTGCCCGTTTTATTTCTGAGATTGTGCTCAGGCTATGTCTATACTACCGCGGTAAGTCGACCTACGCTACGCAACTCCAGCTAAGTGAATAACGTAGCTGGAGTCGATGTACCTTCGGTCGAGTTACCGCGGGGGCTACACCACGGGGGGTCGATGGGAGAAACTCTCCCATCGACTTACCCTACTCTTCCCGTTGGGGGTAGAGTACAGGGGTCGACCGGAGAGCGATNATTTTCCATCAGACCATTTATGTACTATCCCCATAAACAGCTCAAAATGAGATGTCTGTGCATAGAAATAATGCATCTACCACTCTTGCACTGCAGTATAGTTTACAGGATCTGCAGTTTTTCCACCTTCCACACCTTGCTGCGGGCAAGAGATTCAGATGGGCTGCAACTCCACCCTTTCGGCAGCAGATGGCCTTTTGACAGACAGCAATAAAGCACTTATGCTGGGGAGCTCTAGCTAACAACAGTTATAGCAGAGCACTCTGTAATGAAGACACCATCATAATAAAGAAGCATTTGAGTTATTTCATTGCCCTTTGCCTTTCTTTGGCTAACCCAATCACTTGGGCACCACAAAGTAATGAAAATACCCCAAAACTCTCTACACACACACACACACACACACACACACACACACACACACACACACACACACAAATAGCAGGTAACAACCTCCAAGTGTATCTTTTCCTATACCACAATGTGATTTATTGTAAGTGTCTTTGCCCAGGAACAAAATGTTACCTACAGCGTGGGGCCGGTAGCTGAATGTAGCGGAAAGCAAGGAGCAAAAGTGTTAGTTGCGTAGTTGCCATCAATCCCTCAATAAAGCATCTAGATTGAATGACGTCTGTCCGCCTAGGTGGAAGTTACGGGGCAGGGCCACCAGCTACTGCTCTCAAAGTAATTATCAGCTGTGCTCTGTGATAACAAAGCAGGCTTCTCTTTCCACAAGAGATTCGTGTTTAGTAGCAGCAGGTTTCCCAGCTAGATCTATGGGTTTGTCATCACTTTCCACGTGAATTGTCTGTTTTCAGGGGTTTGTAAATCAGGGCTGGGGGGGGGGGGGTTAGGGGGTGCTCAGCTGTCTCAGGCTGTGTTTACAGCTTCACTAATCAGGCTTTCATTTCATGGATGATAACTGGGCTATCATTTGAGTTTGCACCCTTCTTTCAGGCACTCAATGCCATGTGCAGACAGATCTCAGCAAAGCAACCCAAAACTGCTTATGGGCCCACTCCAAGTGCCCCCAACCTATTTTCAAAGCTCTGATTTCTCTAACTACATAATCAACATACCCATTCAAACACAAACCATGACAATACAATAAAATCGTTAAACAGCTTTCAAGACCATGAAATATAAATGATCAGCCCATTTCTAGACTTATATATATTCCAGAGTCCTCCATTTGCAATGCTCCATGAAAATTTGTCTCCTTGATTCACATCGGTTTTTAACCCTTCAGGGTGAGTTCATTTGAACCTCAAAGACACAGCGGCTCAAGGAGCATTTCATTTGAAACCATTAAGGTGGGTCATATGTGGATGTCATTAGAGATGAAGAGAGCAAACAGGAAAATTGAATCAAAACATTTCATTTCAGGTCTGTTCAATATCCATCTCTGCCTAGCTGAGCTGCTGCAGTGCCTCATGGGAGTTGGAGTTCAAGCGCCTCATGCTCCCATTCTTCCCATGGGCTGGACTCCTTGGCTAGCCTACATCTCCCATGATGCACCACAGGCATGGGACTCCCAGCATGCATTAAAGAGATAGTCCCAGCTGCTAAACTAAACTCCGGATTATGGCTTTGAATACACCTCTGGCTTCCCATGGTTTAATCCAGGGATCGGCAACCTTTGGCACGCAGCCCGTCAGGGAAAGCCGCTGGCAGGCCGGGACAGTTTGTTTACCTGCAGCGTCCGCCGGTTCGGCCGATCGCAGCTCCCACTGGCCGTGGTTTGCCGTTCCAGGCCAATGGGGGCTGCAGAAAGCGGTGGCCAGCACATCCTTTGGCCCACGCCGCTTTCCGCAGCCCCCATTGGCCTGTAACGGCGAACCATGGCCAGTGAGAGCTGCGATTGGCTGAACCTGTGGACACTGCACCCGGCCCACCAGCGGATTTCCCTGACAGGCCGCATGCCAAAGGTTGCAGATCCTTGGTTTAATCTGAGCAGACTGTGCTGTTCATGGTTTAAGAAGGGCAGATCTCACTAGCAAATTAATGTGCTCCATATGCCTGGCCAGTTTTCCAGAGTCCAAAATGTGCAGCTATTAAATATAATGAATCAGGCATTATAGATTACACCCTGTATCCCCAACAGTGTCGTTAAATAGGATGGGGAAGCTGCTGGGTAAACAGCAGACAGAGCATCCTTCAGCAAGCAATCTTTGACACAGATGCTTAGCTTGTTCAGAGATAGGTTTAGCATCTCAGATATGATGACAACCACAGCAAAGAGGAAGGGGAAGGAAACACAGCAAAGCATTGGAAGGGCATCTTAACACTGTGTTAGGCAAATGAGACTATAAGTGATGGCTGTATCTTGCACGGTAGTGGGAGGGTCATAAACATAGCAGAGACAATTGCAGCTAAATGAGGTGTATCCCAGGCAGCTGTCCTGATGCATTCGGAGGCCATTTGCAAAAGGAAAGATCCTCCAATCACCATTTTAAGAAACACTCCCCGACAGCTGACGCCTCCTCAAATGCCTGGAATAACACAGCGGAGATACTCGCAGGAGCCGCGAGTCGATTCCTTCTTGGCACCGGCTGCGTTATAGCTGGGTTGTTTTATGCATTATAATTACCTGGCTCAGTAGTGAGCCGTCTGCAACCCTTCATCATTGAAGCAACCAGGCAAACAAGCTAACTTGCCTCATTCATCTGAGGCTCCCCCTCATTTAGGTTTCTTCAATCTAGAATGCGGTCGAAACCTGTCTGGCTGCAAAACACAAAATACAGAGGGGTAGAGGGCATGAGTAGCCCTCCACCCCCACCACTTAGCACCCCCAGAGGGTTCTCAGTGTTGCCAGTTCTCCCGGCTGTATTCAGAGTGTCATGATAACTGATGTCTTGGTTAGAGTCCCTATTAATGCCCCGTGTGGTTAAGGAGTAAGACCCACCTACTGTGTGCAGCTAGCGTACAGATGGAAATATTATTAATTATATTACAGTAGTACCTTGGCTGGGGCCTCTAGATCAGGACTCCATTACGCTAGGCATTCTAATACATGTCTTGTGGGAGAAAGCTCCTGTCCTGTCTAAATGGACAGGACAGACAAAGGGTGGGACAGGAAACAGAGGCACAAAGAGGGGAGGTCATATACCCAACGTCAAGCAGCAGGTCAATGGCAGAATCAGGAGTAGAACCCTGGTCCCCATGTCCAGGACCCTGTCCATTGGACCACAAGGCTCTCTTGAACCAGGATCTTCAGTAAAACAGCAAGTAGCATTCAAGGGACTAAGGATACTTTGCATTGCTATAGTCTCCTATTCAGCTATTCAACTCAGCCCAGTCCTGCAGTCTGGCTGTATCACAGCACAAGGTGGAACAGCTGTAAGGCTGGGAAAAGCCACAAGACAAGGTCAGGAGAGAAAGAGGTGTTACAGTGTAACAGAAGAATAGATAATAGGGCTTGCTAAGGTACGAGCATCCACGTCACCAGCACCACCAAACGCAACACAGCCCCTTGATGGCAGGCGTAGCAGGGACGTTGACTAAATGGACCTTTGGGATTGAACTTCCTTTGACTCCTAGAGATGGTGCCTCCATATCAGGGCTGAGGAATGCTGATGGGGCAGCGTGGAGAGGACTCACACAACTGCTCATGCTATGGCTGAACATTTTCAACCCCTTCCTAGCGGGCATATACCATTCAAGGCTAGAAGGACCACTGGTGTCTCCAGGCATAGCTGTTCTTAATATACTACAAACAGAAATACTGCACCATCCAGCAATTGAGAAGTTCAGTTCTTTTGGCCGCCCTTTATCCTATACCAATTCTCCCATGTGCACCCTAACCAACTCAGGTATAAATAAGAATGGAAGAAATGGAAGGAATTAAGAGCTCCTCTAACCCTCAGGCTAGCACTTGCCCACCTATTTCGTTTCTCCATATGCTAAACTTAATACCCTTTCTCGGCAGGGCACAGGAGCTAATCTAATGCATAATCACGGAGAAAGCATTGCCTTACAGAAATATCATTGCTAACCACACTTCAGGTTTCTGTGGATACTGGAAGTGCTTCCTTACATTGTAATGTGTGGACAGAATACTGAAGATACAGTGAAAGTTAATCATTTGTCACTGCATTGAGGTCTCATTCTTAATAAAGAATCTAAGCAGCGAATGGGATGGAGGCTCAAATGTCATGTCCCTCACCTTCCAGGCAAAGGTGGAAGCAACTTGAGGGAAGCCTGCACAGCAGCTGAACTTTGCAGATACTGTTCTTGGGTCTCCAGGGTTGGGTTAGAAATTGACCAAAAGTGAGACCATTTCATCCAACTACTCCCCTTCCATCTATCTAAGGTACTGATCTGGCCCCTCATCACTATAGTATCTGAGCCCCTTGCAGCCTTTAATGTATTCATCCTCACACCACTGTGAAGTAGGGCAGTGCTATTAGCTCCGTTTTACAGGCAGGAAACTGAGGCACAGAGAGACTAAGAGTTTGTCTACACAGGGGTGAAGGGGAAGGGTTACACCGGCTTAAGTGAAGTGAAACCGGTTTGAAAACACTCATGTACACACGACAACATTTGTTGTCATGCACTAACTCCATATTTAATCGGGAACTCTGGAGTTCGCTTTCAGAGTGAACTAAGTTTGCTGCAAGCTGAGTTAGTTCGGTTGTTTTTCGAGTGCTCGTAATGCGGCCGTATGCTACTTTGTCGGTCCTCTAGCTACTATTCCATATTACTTTATGGACGACCATTACTGACTTGTCTGTTTACCTGTGAGTCCTCCACTTCTCTCATGTCAAGTTGCCCGGATGTCTCCTATCCCATTTAAGAACTGGCATGGGGCCAGAATATCACAGAATCCTGAGGACATCCAGCAAGAATCAGAGGATGAGCGCGAGGAGTGAAGAGTTGGCCCCAGAAAGCCAGATAGGAGGTGAGCCCAGTTCCCACTATGCAGCAGCCAAGCCTGATTCCCAGCCAGAAACCCAGGCTGGGACTGAGGAGGAAGATTCTCTTGAGGGGATTTTGGCATGTAAGGATCTATCTTTACAATTGAGTATTATTATTAGGGCTGTCACGCGATTAAAAAAATTAATCGCGATTAATTGCGCTGTTAAACAATAATAGAATATCATTTATGTAATTTTGTTTTTATGTTTTCCACATTTTCAAATATATCAATTTCAATTACAATACAGAATACAAAGTGTACAGTGCTCACTTTATATTTATTTTTATTACAAATATTTGCACTGTAAAAAACAAAAGAAATAGTATTTTTCAATTCACCTAATACAAGTACTGTAGTGCAATCTCTTTATCATGAAAGTTGAACTTACAAATGTAGAATTATCTACAAAAAAACCCTCTGCAGTCAAAAATAAACCAATGTAAAACTTTAGAGCCTACAAGTCCAAACAGTCCTACTTCTTGTTCAGCCAATCGCTCAGACAAACAAGTTTGTTTACATTTGCAGGAGATAATGCTGCCTGCTCCTTGTTTACAATGTCACCTGAAAGTGAGAACAGGCGTTTGCATAGCATTGTTGTAGCCAGCGTCGCAAGATATTTACATGCCAGATGCGCTAAAGATTCATATGTTCCTTGATGCTTCAACCACCATTCCAGAGGACATGCGTCCATGCTGATGACGGGTCTGCTTGATAATGATCCAAAGCAGTGCGACCGATGCATTTTCATTTTCATCATCTGAGTCAGATGCCATCTGCAGAAAGTTGATTTTCTTTTTTGGTGGTTCGGGTTCTGTAGTTTCCGCATCTTAGTGTTGCTCTTTTAAGACGTCTGAAAGCATGATCCACACCTCTTCCCTCTCAGATTTTGGAAGGCACTTCAGATTCTTAAATCTTGGGTCAAGTGCTGTAACTATCTTTAGAAATTTCACATTGGTATCTTCTTTGCATTTTGTCAAATTTGCAGTGAAAGTGTTCTTAAAACAAACATGTGCTGAGTAATCATCTGAGATTACTATAACATGAAATATATGGCAGAATGCAGGTAAAACAGAGCAGGAGACATACAATTCTCCCCCAAGGAGTTCAGTCACAAATTTAATTAACAGATTTTTTTTTAATGAGCATCATCAGCATGGAAGCATGTCCTCTGGAATGAAGGACGAAGCATGAAGAGGCATACAAATCTTTAGCGCATCTGGCACGTAAATATCTTGCGATGCCAGCTACAAAAGTGCCATGCAAACGCCTGTTCTCACTTTCAGGTGACATTGTAATTCAAAAGTGGGCAGCATTAACTCCCGTAAATGTAAACAAACTTGTTTGTCTTAGCAATTGGCTGAAAAAGAAGTAGGACTGAGTGGACTTCTAGGCTCTAAAGTTTTCCATTGTTTTGTTTTTGAGTGCAGTTATGTAACAAAAAAACCTGCATTTGTAAGTTGCATTTCATGATAAAGAGATTGCACTACAGTACTTGTATGAGGTGAAATGAAAAATACTATTTCTTTTATCATTTTTACAGTGCAAATATTTGTAATAAAAAATAATATAAAGTGAGCACTGTACACTTTGTATTCTGTGTTGTAATTGAAATCGATATATTTGAAAATGTAGAAAAACATCTAAAAATATGTAATCAATTTCAATTGGTATTCTATTGTTTAACAGTGCAATTAATTACGATTAATTTTTCTAATCGCGATTAATTTTTTTGAGTTAATTGCCCGAGTTAACTGCGATTAATCGACAGCCCTCATTATTATTATTGTGCTCTACTGCTGTGCTAGCTTCTGTTCCGGGTGACCATGGCAGATGCCACCCCACCATCCCCTGGCGCCCTAGAATCCAGTGAGACAAATGTGCCTTTGTGGTGGCCTTGACCAGACCGGACCAGGAAGAAGTACCCAAATGACATTGCCACTTTTATTGTCTCCAGCTAAATCCTGAATATTTTGTCGCCCTGAATACTTCCAACGTTGAGTGCTGAAATACAGCCCAAGCAGCCTGTATGTATTCACAGTTGCTAGCACAGCAGTGCACAGCAATCTTGGGTCCATACTTGCTGACACAATTTGACTCTGGTGCTAGCATGCCTGGGAAGGAACCAGGGGACTTGCTTGTGCTGTGCATTCCAAA
Source organism: Platysternon megacephalum (assembly GCA_003942145.1). Lineage (NCBI taxonomy): Eukaryota > Metazoa > Chordata > Testudines > Platysternidae > Platysternon > Platysternon megacephalum. Next base: position 5,900,646 of record QXTE01000090.1, read on the forward strand.
ATGCAAAGTGAAAAAAAATTCCCAGAATGCACTCTGCTGAGCAGCGAAGCAAAGGACGATTGATACCCTCCAGGAATGCCCCACTCTTCGTATGCAGTGAGTTGCTGCCATGCGTACACAACAAGGTGAACTGAAAGAAGAAACAGCATCCAGTGTGCATGCTGTTCCTGAGGGTTATGTACCAAAAGTTAAATAATGCACATGGAATCAATCTGGTTTAACACCCCCACAGCCCCGATGTAGACAAGCCCTAAGTGACTTGTCCAAGATCACACGGGAGGTCTGTGGCAGATAAAGGAAGTGACACCCCCCATCCCCATTTCACAAGGCTCCATTAGTGTCCTAACCATTGAACCATCCTTCCTCTTAACAAAAACGGGTGGTATTGTGTTTAATGCACTGAAGTGGGACATATGTGTCTGCCATTCGGTTCTCAAGTCTGCCACTGACTTCCTGCATAACCTTGGGCAGTTTATGTAACCTATCTGTTTCTGTATTTTCCATCTGTAAAGTGGGGACAATCAAATTGCCTTTTACTCTGTCTTGTCTATTTAGATTGTAAACTCGTCAGAGCAGAGACTATCCCTTATTACGTGTTTGTACAGCACCTAACACAATGTGGCCCTGATTTTTGTTGGAGGCACTACTGGCATGCAGATAAGTAATAATAACCTACTCACGTTAAACAAACAACAACATCTGGAGATCAGATAAAGTGGGACTTGGATCCAAACCAGCTGTCACCATGTTGCCTTATCTGGTCTGAGTCCAGTCTCACTGCTGCCTCAGTTTCCCCTCTTGCGCTCCTCAATAACTCACAAAAGACTTTCCCATGTCCAATAACATCCATGCTTGGGGTCTGGTGTATTACCGTACAGTTCAAAAGGAAAAAAACAATCCAGCTGAGGGTTTTCCTTCAGCCTACCAGCTCCCTACCTCCTTTCTAGCAAGTGTTGGCTTTCTGCACGCCCCACGCCCTGTCGCTAGGGTCTCAGAAGATTCTTTGTATAGAAGTGTTCACGCCACCCTTTCACTCCTAGCAAACAACAGCTCCCAGGACTTCCAGCNTCCCCTCTTGCGCTCCTCAATAACTCACAAAAGACTTTCCCATGTCCAATAACATCCATGCTTGGGGTCTGGTGTATTAACGTACAGTTCAAAAGGAAAAAAACAATCCAGCTGAGGGTTTTCCTTCAGCCTACCAGCTCCCTACGCTCTTGCCTTTCTAGCAAGTGTTGGCTTTCTGCACTCCCCAGCCCTGTCGCTAGGGTCTCAGAAGATTCTTTGTATAGAAGTGTTCACGCCACCCTTTCACTCCTAGCAAACTGGAACCTCTCCTGACTCCCCAGAGGCCTCTCTTATCTACACTCCAGAGGCCTGATTTTAGCCACCTGTCCCATGACACTACTCATTCTCTCCACCTGGGCAGGTGAGCAAAGTATGTCAGACATGGGGCTGAACCCATCGCCCCATAAAGAGCCAGTCTGTGACACCAGCCTAAGCTTAAACTCACCCCATTCACTGATTTTGACCATCATCCAATCTTAAAATGAATTAGAGAGAGATTTGCTGGGATAAAGACACAAAAATAAGTAGAAATTTAAGGCAATCGGTATCCAGTCCAGCCTTCTAAGTATTTTAAAAGCTATAAATATGGTAATGTACAAAGAGAGCCCTTTGTGAAATAGAAACTGTTTTAGCTGCTGCCAAACATGTGGCGTCATGGTGCCAATATAAATGTCTTCCTTTTTTCCTCCCCACTCTTGACAAAACTGGATTGTGTGAAATTATTCAGAGTTCAATGAGACAACTGCACCCATACACAAAAAGTTTATTCATTCTCTCTTGAACCCACGGAAGGTAGATCTAAAGCAGCCTGAGTCAAATCATTTCTGTTCAAAAAATGAAACGAAAACGTCGTGTTGATTTACGGCAGAAGAAACAAACCCTCTTTGTGCTCTGGCATTTTCCAGATTTCCGGGTAAGGGCTTGATTGTCATGTTAATCACAGCCCTCAGCAAAGGATGATACGTAAACAACACCACTCCGGAAGTAACCCCACCTCAGACACACAGTCACAATTGAGTGGAAATTTACTGCTGGCCTATATCAGCAGAAATTACCACTCCCCACAGACCAGCCAGCAAGGAGAGGGGGTGGAGCCAATACCCCACTATCTCTCACCCAATTGCCGCCCATCTTCTCCATTGAGGGATCAAGCGGGTGCATGGTTCTGCATTCAAGGTCTAGGTAGCCCACATGGGGATATAAGCAGAGTTCTTACTCCTTATCCTGTGGGCAGATAGGCCAAGTTTATTCCTAAGTGGATGTTGTGATGGGTTGGATCACAGAAACCCACTTGGGAGCTGCCAGCTGATGTGCAAAGACTACTTCTGTTTCTATTCTCCCTGCTAGCTCAGTGGTTTCAGCACTCTGTCTTGCTGAAGCCAGACACACCCATCTGCTCCAGCACAGACCCAGAGTCTGAATAACCTGTCTCAAAGCTGCAGGTTTACCTGAGAACAGCTCACAGAAGTCTGCTTGCCCTTAGCACTCAGATGCCCAATTCCCAATGGGGTCTAAACCCAAATAAATCCGTTTTACCCTGTATAAGCTTTATACAGGGTAAACTCATAAATTGTTCACCCTCTATAACACTGATAGAGAGATATGCACAGCTGTTTGCTCCCCCAGGTATTAATACATACTCTGAGTTAATTAATAAGTAGAAAGTGATTTTATTAAATACAGATAGTAGGATTTAAGTGATTTCAAGTAGTAACAGACAGAACAAAGTAAGTTACCCAGCAAAATAAAATAAAATGCGCAAATCTATGTCTAATTACACTAAATATAGATAAGATCCTCACCAGTTACACAATGTTCCCTTTTACAGGCTAATCTTCTTTTAGCTATTTAATATTTTAGTTATTCACACCCCCTGTAGTTACTGTCTTTGGTTCCAATTTCCTTCAAGTACCTTGGGGGGGTGGAGAGGCTCCTTCTTTAGCCAGCTGAAGACAAAATGGAGGGGTCTCACACGGGTTTAAATAGACTGTCTCTTGTGGGTGAAGACCCCCTCCTCCCCCTCTGTAGAATCCAGTCACAAAATGGAGATTTGGAATCATGTGGGCAGGTTGCAGGTAGCAGCCATTTTTTTTTTTTTAATATGGAGATATGACCCCTNACTTCTAATGTGGATTGGAGTCTTCCAAGCTCTTTTGTCTGTTAAGTGCCCCCTGACTGAACACCTAATTTGCACATTCCTTTCCCAAGAAGTCATCAAATGTTCTGAGGCCACTTAGAAAGCAAGCAATTATACAGCCAATGTTCATAACTTTGAACACACAAATGGTGCCTGCATTCAACTAGGATGAACATAACCAGTAGATCATAACCTTTACATAGATGTGTACCTGGCACAGGCAGCACAAAACATATTCCAGTTATGTCATATTCCCACAAAGCCTTATGGGAGGTACCGTCACAGATGTAACCTTCCAACACCTTTGGTCCCTGTATGACCTCCATCATCATAGTATGTAAGCACCTCACAATCTTTAATGTATTTATCCTCACAATACCCCTATCTGGGGTAGGGAAGTGCTATTATCCCCATTTTATAGATGGAGAAACCGAGGCACAGAGAAACTAAAGATATCACGGGAAGTCTATCCTAGCACAGGGACCCATGTCCTAGACTAGGGCTGACTACTGGGCCATCATTCCTTTACAAAGTCAAAGACATTAGAAATGGGTCTTTGCTGTTAAATCAGTTTGTCCATCCTTTGAGGGGTCAAAGCATGACTGGGTTGTCTAACGGTGTATTTTCTAGTCCAGTCCAGTTTTACAAAGGCAGGGAAGCATCAGCGATGCCAACTCTCACGAGTTTATGGGGAGTCTTGTGATATTTCCTACTATTCTTAAAGCCCCAACTCCTGGAGTCATGTGATGTTATGAGACTCTCAGCTGTCATTTCTGTTTTAAAAGTAAGTTTCTAGCACTCGTGGTTTCAGGGAAAAGCTTGAAAATATGACACCCCGCCAGGGGGCTACAATACCAGATAGCAAAAAAAACCAAAAAAACCCAACCCCCAAAAATCTTATTTTTTGTACAGTCTTTGAGATTTTAAGCCACATCTCATGATTTTTTGGGTAGGGGGCTCAACTCACCATTTTTCAGTGCTTGAAGTTGGAAATTGACATGCTACATCACCCATTAGTAGGGTGTCAGGTGCTCTCTCGTGTATCTAGTCCTCATTACTACCCCTCAACCCTACTGAGGTGGCTACTGCCACCCAGGGGTTAGGAAAAAGCACTGTCTGTACTCTGGGGAGTGCAGTGGTGCCTGCTGGAAGGGCAAGGGAGGACACTTTTGTGCTCCCTTCTTGGCCATCCTTGAAGGGCCAGAGCCAATCTAGCCCTAAAAATAACAGATGCTGCACAAAATCAGCAACATTATTTCCGCTTTTACAACGTAAACATGGCTTTGTAGGTTGCGGAAACACCCCTTAGCACGAGCCGCTGGCCGGCTCTGCAGATGATCCTGGCTGTGGGTCATGTCATGAAAAGGCAAGGGCCCCGGGCGTCACTTGCAGAGTAAAACAGGGGGATGACTCCTTTACAATGGAATCGCTCTGCAAGTGGAGCTGATCAGCCTGACACTGAGCGACCACTGCCACACATCTTGATAATAATCCCTAGCCCTTCCGCGGCACTTGTCATCAGTAGATTTCAGAGCACGCTACAAAGGAGGGCGGTATTATTATCCCTATTTTACAGATGGGGAAACTGAGCACAGAGAGGTTAAAGTGACTTGCCCAAGGTTCCCCAGCAGGCCACTAGGAGAACTGGGACTAGACCACACCTCTCATAAAAGCACTGGGCTGGGACGATCCACTAGACCACACGGACTTTTAGCTGTGTAGTGTGTACCTTGTACACTGCACCAACCTCATCAATCTATTATATTTATTATTATTGGCAGTGGCACCCAAGTAGTCCTTGCCTTGAGTAGCTCATATTGAATGGATGGACAGGCAGACAGAGGTCAGGGACGGGGAAACAACAAAATCGATTTTACATACAGATTCCCCAGAGGCAGCACAGCAGAGGGCCTTGTGGATGAGCCTGGGACCATTTTACCGTGCAGAGAAGTTCATAGTGTATCGTATTGTCCAATAAAAGCATTGAGCCAGAGTTTTCAGAAATGCTCAGCACTCACAATGGGTTGAGGATTCTAGTGAGTGGCTGCTTGGAAGTAGAAACTCAACTCTATGGAAAAGGCCAGGAAAGACGAGCTAGAGAACTCCTCTCTTGATGGACTCAGACTTCGGTTTCAGAAAGCCATCCTTGTAATTAAGTTCATTTAAGGCCAGGCTTTTAGAAGTGTTCAGTTCCTCATGTGTTGCGTTGTTCTGATTGGTGCTGAGCCCTTTTGAACATCTGGCCTCTCATGTATATCAAAATCTGGCAAACAAGGCTTGCTTTTCAAAAGGAATTACTTCCAGGACATGCTCCATTTAGCTATTCAGTCTCGACACAACGGCAGCTTCTGATCATCTTCAACAATGGGGCAAGTGCTTCATGCATCCCAACGTTTTAGATGCAGGTTGGAAAATCAGATCCTGCTTATTATCCATGCACTCCTGACTCCATGCCACGAGTTGACAGAAGGAAGCTGTTAGGAGGTATCACGTCAAGGATCCATTTGCTAATTTTTCCACTGCTCTAAATTACACTGGTGCCTTGTCGCAGCTCCCAGAGCAGCTCCAGAAAGCTGTTAATGTCAGTAGAATAAATAATGCATGCTGCAACGCTGGTCAAAATAGGTATTTATTTGACAGACCATAAGGGCCACTGGTTAAAAAAAAAAGTACATTTACTAAGAAATCCTCAGCTGCGTCTCCGCCAGCCAGATGGAGCCTTTCCAGCCTACTCAGATATATGCATATTTAGGTAATTTCAGAAAGGTGCATTATGAGGAGGAAGCACTGCTGGAATATATCATATATATGCTTAATCCAGGGGGTGAAAGGACCTTCCCAATCCTTCTGCTGCTTTACCATGCAGCATCCCGTAAAGATCAGATCAGCAGCAATGTCTAGGCACAACAGGGAGAGCTCCGGGAAGGGTTTTGGTTTTGCCCATTTATAGCATGCCTTCTTCTGTAGGGATAACACACCAGCACTTGAAATACCGATCCTCTTTTCACAGTTGCCAGGAGGTGCAAGCCTTGTCACAAGGTTGGGGGAAGAAGAAGTGTGGCTGCGCTGGTCAACTTCTACTGAGTTCCGGTATTTGCAAGCATGTGCCAAAGGCACTCGGAGCTTTGGGTGGAGTTTCAACAGATTTTAAGGCTGGAAGGGACCACTGTGATCACCTAGTCTCACCTTCTCTATAACACAGGCCATAGGACTTCCCCAAATTAACTCCTGCTTGAACAAGAGCAGTTTTTTTTTTACAAAAACACCTACTCTTATTTAAAAATTGACAGTGAGGTGGAGTGTGCCGCAACCCTTGATAAATTGTTCTGATGGTTAATTACCCTCACCGTTAAAAATGTATGCCTTATTTCCAGTCTGAATTTGCTTAGTGTCATCTTCCAGCCATTGCAATTTGCTATACTTTTGTCTGCTAGATTGAAGAGCTCCGTATTATCAAATGTATGATCCTAAGGTAGATACTTATAGACTGTGTCCCTGTCTCCCCTGAACCTTCTCTTTGTTAAGCTACTTAGACTGAGCTCCTTGAGTCTGGTTGCTGGGCTTGGTGTGTGTGTGTGTGGGGGGTGGCTGGCTGATGTTTAGTGGTGTGTGATACGCAGGAGGTCAGACTAGATGAGCTGGTCATCCCTTCTGGCCTTAAACTTGATGGCTCTATCACTATAAGGCATGTTTCGTACAAGATCAAAGTGTAAATAAACCAAGGTATGATTGTGGCATTACCATGATCCCTTAGGGTGTGTGGGTGTGCTGCTTCTTTCCCCGGCATACTGACCATCAATGCCCCCTCACTTCCGTGTGCAAGCTCATAAGCAGACTTATGACTGAGCCTTAAGTACATAAGACTGGCCCTACTGGGTCAGACCAAAGGTCCATCTAGCCCAGTATCCTGTCTTCCGACAGTGGCCAGTGCCAGGTGCCCCAAAGGGAATGTACAGAACAGGGAATCATCAAGTGATCCATCCCCTCTTGCTCATTCCCAGCTTCTGGCAAACAGAGGCTAGGGACACCATTCCTGCCCATCCTGGCTAATAGTCATTCATGGACCTATTCTCCATGAATTTATCTAGTTATTTTTTGAACCCTGTTATGGTCTTGGCCTTCACAACATCCTCTAGCAAGGAGTTCCACAGGTTGACTGTGCATTGTGTGAAGAAATACTTCCTTGTATTTGTTTTAAACCTGCTGCCCATTAATGTCATTTGGTGACCCCTAGTTCTTGTGTTATGAGAAGGACTAAATAACACTTCCTGATTTACTTTCTCTACACCAGTCATGATTTTATAGACCTCAAACATAGCAGATGGCAGCTTTGCTGTGGCAGAATGCTCTGTGCTGTCGGTGGCAGCTGTCCCCTCCATGTCGTCTCCATCACTAATAGGGGTGGCAGTTGTAGTAGAAAGAGAGCCTGAGAGAAGAGGCCTGGTATGAGGCCTGAGGCATGAGCTAAAGTAGTGGGCAAGTTTTGCTGATATAAAGCAAAGTTAGCAAAAGTCAGGCTGTGAGCAGATGTCAGGCTCTGCCTGGTTGCAGGCTCATAGAACCTGGCAAGAACAGGGCCTCATACCAGGCCTCTTGTCTCAGGTTCTCTTTCTACTACAGCTGCGAGAGGTGATGGCCTGTTTCTTCTGCCACTTGAATGGGCTTGCACCATGAAGGCCATGCCTCAAGCCCATTCTTCTGCCGCTGGGGATCAGGCAAATGGAAGCCTTTCCAAGACCACTGCTGGTGGTGATTTATCTGTGAAGGCTACTTCCAACCTCCTCTCATTGAATGGGGCTTGCGAGGAGACGAGACAACGACGGATGCTAGAATTGCTCAGGCAACAACGCACGTGGCTTGAGTCCTGGGAGGCCACCACTTACACCTCCTAACCCCAATCACATGTTGGCCAGTGGTGGCCGCTCAATGCAAGGTACCTTTGTTGCCATCATTTTATCCAGCAAAGGGTGTCCTCAGGCCAGTTTGCATGATGGAGGCTGGGCTGGAGGGAGGACTCCTGTGTCAGCAGGGGAGGGACTATTTAGGGATGGGAGAAACACCAGCAGAGGAACAGAAATCTTTGGCCCCTGCTCCTCAATGTAGAACACTGAAGCCAAGTTACCTTTCGAGGCGCACTAATTTCTCCTGGGTTCATTCCTAATTCCATTCTTCCTGCCCATTTCAGCCAGACCTCCCAGGGCTATCTCAGCCTAGACCCCGTCTATGTTTGCGCTTGACGCTAAACTGCCAATGGACAGCATCTCACCAGTAACCCTTATCATCATCACCTCCAGGGTCCTGACACTCATCTTGCATGTCACTGCGTCGACCGTCTGCTCCACACCTTCATTGTGTTGTTAGTGACCTTTGTAAATGAATCTGCTCCTGCCATTTTATTAATTTAATATGAAAAGAAAAAAAAAATCGTATAACTAACTAAATAATAATCCCCCCTCCCCAACCTACCCCCAACGATACAAGGCTGGTAATAAACAGCATGCCTGACTGCAGAAAATTGGTTTAAGAATTCTAATGATGGTCATGATTTATTAATGCACTCGTCTGCATTTGTTACCGAGAGCATTATGTATGCCTCAGTAGGATTTTGACTTGATTTGTTGAATATAAACCAAACAGACAACAGGCATGTAATGAAAAGTACTGCAGTTTCTGAGTCTGGCCTGTTTAATATCTGGGGGAGATTTGCTGCTTACCCCATCTGAAGATGGCTTTTCCATCTAACGTCATTGCCAGCAAAGAGGGACATTCCAAATTGATTTTGCAGTCCGTTTGCTGAGCGCTGTAGTAGCCCATGATCAAACAGAAGCCACCCCTAGCAAAGCTGATTTGAATGTTCTTTTATAACTCTAACTATACATGGAAAAGCACAAAGCTCTGTTTATATAATTCCCTACGGGGCAGAGATCAAGCAAGGGCTATAGACCTCAGCTATGGTATGACTAATTCGACCACCACATTTTAATTAGTTTTCATCCAGGCACTTTCCCATGTATAGCTGCTTTTGGAGGACAAGACTTCTGTGGAAATTAAAAGTGAATCAAACACATACTGTATTGGTACTGTAAGTACAGTGACACTCAATTGGGACCGTGTTTACTAGATTTATACACTCATTTATATTCACTTTACACTTTTCATTATACTACAATCAATAAATAAAACTGGCTCTTTTCGCTAACCTGTTCATTAGAGCCAATCAAAAAAATGGAATTTCCATCCTGAGGGGAATTCTTATATTTTGACATTTCGTCAGGAATAGCTGAACTTCATACAGAATGAAAAGTTTCAATGTGGAAATAGCTCAATTTGTTTCAATTCCTCCAATGAAAAAATTGGCTGAAATGGTTTCCCACAGAAAATTTCAGTTTTGACAAAATCTCATGTTCCAACGGGAAAATGTTTCATTTGAAACTTTTTGACCAGCCCTTCAATGAATGAATGCCATAGTACTTAGGTATTCAGTTTTCTGGGAACCCAGCTTGAGACAAGATGGCTTGATTTGCAAAGGTGCTGAGAACCCCTACCTTGAGATGAAGTCAGACACAGGCTCAGCAGAACCTCTGAAAATGAGACCCATTTAGGCACCACTAATTGATGCCCTCCAGTAGCTGCCATTGAATTGAGCTAAAAGCAAATACTGCAAGGTGCTGGGTCTTGAAATTTCTCCAAGGCTTGCTTTACCTTTGTTGACTTTACATGCAAGACTGATATGATATTTGCAGTTCCATAGCTTCAATATGGCCACAAGTCTAAGCCTGTTCTTGGTTTTTTCCTCATACAATCATTGTTTTGGGCTTAATAATCATGGTAATACCAGCTGCTTACATTATATACATATGCAGCACCTTTTATTCTCAAGGATCCTAAAATGCTTTAGGGTGGGACTGACTTGAAAATCAATGGGATTTTGGCACTTAACTCCTGCGGGCACTGTTGAAAATCTTACCCTTAGAAAATAATATGCAATATGCTTCACCCACCAGTGAAATGCAGCCATCTCTGGGGTGGAATGGGGTAATGCTTTAACGATGAACTGCAACACTTACATACTACTGTTTAGGACAGAAAGTGAAGAATTCTGTATTCCAGTTGAGATTTCAGAGAGAATTTATCTATGAATTTCTACTGAGCAAATAACCTTTGTATTTAGAGATCTAAATGGGATGGAATCTGGCCTGGACTCCAGGGCGAACTGCATCTTGTCCTGAAGACAGTTCAATGGGATCTCGAACTACTGCTAAGAATCAGGACTTTGGTTTTGTGGGTCATGAGAAAGGTGCAGCTCCCAGCAGCACCTACCGAATGTTCCGCTGAGAGCGGAAAATTGCTATTTGCTGCGTCATCAGGTCCCACCTCCTGCCAGCGGTGGCGCCAGCCTCTTCCTGGTGGGGGGGCTGAGGTGAACTAGACAGAAAATTGGGTGGGCTGTTCCCCCTCTCGCCACGAGACCCCGCCCCTCTCCATGGCCCTGCCCCCTGCTCTACCTCAGATAGGTTCCAGCCCTGCCTCCTCCTCTGAGGCCCCACCTCCTGGCCAGGCTTGCTGCTGCTTCTCAGCTCCCCACCGCCCTTTGCTCGCAGCTGGTATCAGCCTCTAGGGCGGGGGGACCTAAGCTCTGGGGCCGGCAGAGCCCTCGGGAAGCAGCGACTGTGGGTGGGGGGGCCCAGGAGCCCAGGCTGGAGTGGGCAGCCTCCTGGACCCTCCACCTGCCCTGGGTGGCATGCTCTGGTGGGTGGGGACATGGTCTGGGGGCTGCTCTCGGGCCCCCCACTCCCCACCCGGGCTTACTCCTGCGTTGCTGCTGCTGACGCCTTCAGATCTGGGCACCTGGCCAGCCAGCAGCTACCGCTCTCTCTGGTCTGCCTTCAGAGCTGGGTGGCTGGAGCGTGGTGGCTGCTACGGGGCAGGGTGGGATGGTAAGGTACATTTTGGGGTGGCTATCATCCCGGCAAGCTCCCCCCAGCACGGCCCCTGCCTCCTGCAGCAGCCGGCCGATCCCTAGCACAAGTACTGAACCAGCCCAGTAAGGCACTCGTTGCAAGAAAGTCGCCCTGCAAACCTACTTCAGATGTGCTGCTGAAATTTGCAACTACTACTGCATAGCTGTCATCCTATATTTGCCGGCATACTTTGCTGAGCACCAGAAAAGATCCTGTTTATGCATCTAGATTAGACACTTATATGAGCTCCATTACCACAGCATCTGAGCACCTCACACCCTTAAGGCATTTATCCTCATAACACTCCTGGGAGGTAGGGAAGTACAATTAGCCCTATTGGACAGATGGGGAACTGACACTCGGGCCCACGTTCTCAGAGGTATGTAGGCTACTTGTGTTCATTGATTTCAATGCAAGTTAGAACCCTAAATACCTTTGAAGAGCTGGGTCTAAGTGATTTGCCCAAACTCACAGAGGAACTCGGTGATGAAGCAGAGAACTAAATCAGAGGCGTCAGAGTCCCAGGCTAGTGCTCCAACCTCTGGACAGACATTTCCCTCTGGCTCTCGACGCCAAGAGTGAAAGTATTCAAATGATCTTGTGAGACGGTCCCTTTCCAGCATGGGCCAGATGAGGAGGTGATGCATTTGTCAACCATTGAGGAGCTTTCCAGCACAACTAATAAAGAGCAGAGATTTCCTAACTCAGTGGAAACCTGCTAAACAGATTACCTTGTTGCAGCAATGTGTAATTCTCGTAAGAGCCCGATAACACAGATGAATTGAGGGTTAAGAAGAGAGGCAATCTGTGGTGAAGCCTGGGCATTTTTCTGATCTCTGCTTGTGAACCCTGCTCTCAGGAGGTTTATCCCAGATAGATCATTGGATGTTAAGATAAGCATTTTTCCTCTCTCATGGACATGCCAATACTACTTGTTCCTGGTTTATTTCTCAATTTCCTTTAACAGGACTTCATTTAAAAGGGCTCTGCTGTTTTATGGAATGTATTTTGATATGACGCTAGAGAGAAAATGTCTTCATTTAAACAGATTTAGTCTTTTAAGCAGTTCAATTTTCTGTTGCATATGACCTTTTGGTCCGCTGGGTGTTTAGATTCCTTTCAAGTTTATTCCTTCATCAGATATTCATTTCTAAAGGACTTGTCTGAATTTCCATAGATATGATTTTTTGAAACCTAGTACAGGGAAAATGTTGTCAACAGAGCTATTCTTTTAACCCTTAGGAAACATGCCATTTCTAAGGTAGATAACTCCAGGAAACTAGCTTCTTTTAAAGACACGGAGAGGTGAAATAGGAGGAACTATACTGACGATACCAAAGCACTTTATAAAAAGAGGGTGTATGTATCATTATCTTCACTTTACAGATGGGGAAACTGAGGCACTGAGCGGTTAAATGATGTGTCTGAGGCCACACATGGAAAGAATGGCAGAGCTGGGAAGAGCACTTTGCTGTCCTGCAGTGCAGTATTCTGTCCATCAGCCCATTGCAGTTCCATTCATCACGCTGAAAAAAAAAAAGCCACCCCATATCTGCTGACGAAAATGACATTGCACCCAGGGTCAGAGTCACTTGAACTTCCTGAAATAGAAATCCATGCATGGGATTTAGCAAAGGAAACATAGGTGCTTTCAGGCATTCCAACATAAGCTGACGACTGGATCAGTATTTTCTTGACCTGACCACGGCATACGATACAGTTTGGCACACGGTGAAATTGTCTAGAACTATGCCAAGTTGGTTTGTTTGAGCAATGGCTCTGGTTTTGAGAAATCATTTCTGTGTGCATATTGGTGATAGAACAAGTGCTTGGAGGGACGAGAATGGCCTCCCACAAGGATTGGTATTATCTCCAATGTTATTCAACTTATATTTGAATGACCTACCATATACCGGGTCTCGCAAGTTTGATTATGCAGACGACATATGCCTCGGCACTCAGTCACACTCCTTTGACATACTTGAGAGCATTTTGAATGCAGATATGGCGGCTATGGCCGATTATTGTCGTCGGTGCCGCCTGATACCAAATGGAAGTAGGAGTGGGTCAAATGTCTTCCACTTACATCATGCACAAGCGGGCAGAAAGCTGAATATAGTTCTCAATGGTCAGCGAATAAATCATGATTCACACCTTGTCTATCTAGGCGTCACGTTGGATAGAACTCTCACATATCATGACCATCTTACAAAGACAGTGACTAAGGTCAAAACGTGCAAAAACCATCTTGGAAAACTGACTGAAACAACATAGGCACCAGCGGACAAGTGTTACGCACTTCAGCCTTGGCATTGGGCAGGATCCCCCTTCATTTCAGTGGCAGTATTTACTCATGCCTAGGTGGATGAAATGGGACCACTCATGGGGATAATCAGTGGGCTAGATTGTGCCCCTTGGGACACAGCTCTACTTAAGGGGCAGGAGCACAGCTTCACCACCACGCTGGAGAGACTACCTCAGACTGGGATTCAATTCGGTACCATTCAATGAGACTTTGTTGGCTTGATAAGCTACACAAGCCCTGCCAAAGTGTAAACAAGAGACAGGTGTCCATGATGGACCCAGGATAAGGCTACACACTGGGTGTGATTCCGCATCCGTTCCTGAGCTGCCCTCCCCTAGGGTCAGTTGCAGTTCTTCCTCATGGCTTTCTGATGAGGTGCCTCTGACAATTCCCAATGATCGGAGCAAATCTCTTTCTTGACCCTCCCTTGTGTTTCCGAGGCTGGAATAGGAAGTTCCTCTCAGTGCATGATTTGTGACTTCTAATTCTCACCTCCAGTTCATGGCCACTGTTTCTGTATTCAGGAAGAGCCAAATTGTGGGGCAGGGACTGAGATTGGCATTGCTTTGCATACTGAGGGAAAGACGAAGACCCCACATGTCCTACACCCCTCCCTTTCCCTATCTGCATAAAGGTCAATGCAATGTCCCTAAGTGTCTGCCTGCTAATACATCCCAGAATGATGGTTGCTTTTTTTGCAAAAGCGTTACACTGTTGACTCATATTTAGCTTGTGGTCCACTATGACCCCCAGATCCCTTTCTGCAGTACTCCTTCCTAGGCAGTCATTTCCCATTTTGTATGTGTGCAACTGATTGTTCCTTCCTAAATGGAGTACTTTGCATTTGTCCTTATTGAATTTCATCCTATTTACTTCAGACCATTTCTCCAGTTTGTCCAGATCATTTTGAATTTTAAACCTATACTCCTATGTTTTCCTGTGTGATTTACTTTGCATTTATCAACATTGAAATTCATCTGCCATTTTGTTGCTGAGTCACGCAGTTTAGTGCGATCCCTTTGTGACTCTTTGCAGTCATCTTTGGACTCAACTATCTTGAGTAATTCAGTATATCTGCAAACTTTGCCACCTCACTGTTTATCCTCTTTTCCATATCATTTATAAATATGTTGAACAGTATGCATCCCAGTACAGATGCTTGGGGGACCCCACTATTTATCACTTTCTGTTGTGAACACTGACCATTTATTCCTGCACTTTGCTCTTTTAACCAGTTCCTGATCCAGGAGAGGACCTTCCCTCTTATCCCATGACAGCTTACTTTGCTTAAGAGCCTTTGGTGAGGGACCGTGTAAAAGGCTGTCTGAAAATCCAAGTACAATATATCAGCTGGATCACCCTTATCCATGCTTGTTGACCCCCCTCAAAGAATTCTAATAGATTGATGAGGCATGATTTCCCTTTACAAAAGCTGTGTTGACTATTCCCCAACATATGTTTACCTACATGTCTGATAATTCTGTTCTGTACTATAGTTTCAAACAATTTGTCTGGTACTGAAGTTATGCTTACCGGCCTGTAACTGTGGGGATTGTCTCTGGAGCCATTTTTTAACAATAGTGTCACTTTAGCTATCCTCCAGCCACCTGGTACAGAGGCTGATGTAAGCACTAGGTTACTTACCACAGTTAGTAGTTCTGCAATTTAACATTTGAGTTCTTTCAGAACTCTTGGGTGAATCCCATCTGGTCCTGGTGACTTATTACTGTTTAATTTATCAATTTGTTCCAAAACTTCCCCTACTGACACCTCAATCTGGGACAGTTCCTCAGATTTGTCACCTAAAGAGAATGGTGCAGGTGTGGGAATCTCCCTCACATCCTTTGCAGTCAAGACCAATGCAAAGAAATCATTTAGCTTCTCTATAATGGCCTTGCCTTCCTGGAGCGCTTCTTTGTCCAGTGGCTGTACTGATTGTTGGCAGGCTTCCTGCTTCTGATGTACTTTAAAAATTGCGGTTAGTTTTTGTGTCTTGCTAGTTGTTCTTCAAATACTTTTACACTTGGCTTGCCAGAGTTTATGCTCCTTGCTATTTTCCTGAGTAGAATTTGACTTCCAATTTTGAAAGGATGCTTTTTTGTCTCTAACTGCCTCCATTGGGCCATGTTTAGCCATGATGTCATTTTTTGGTCCTCTTACTGTTTTTTTTTTTTTAATAATTTGAGGTATACATTAAGTCTACGCCTCTATTAAGGTGTTTTTTTTTAATAGTTTCCATGCAGCTTGCAGACATTTCATCCTTGTGACTCTTCCTTTTAATTACTGTTTAACGAGCTTCCTCATTATTTTGTAGTTCCCCTTTTTGAAGTTAAACACTACTGTGGTGGGTTTCTTTGGAATCCCCAACCCCCAATGATGTTAAATTTAATTATGTTATTTATGGTCGCTATTACCAAGCAGAGCAGCTATATTCACCTCTTGAACCAGATCCTGTGCTCCACTTAGGACTAAAATCAAGAATTGCCTCTTGCCTTGTGGGTTTCAGGACTAGCTGCTGCAAGAGGCAGTAAAATTTTTTAGACACCATTAATATCTCCGCATCTCTTCTGACATGTACCCAGTCAATAAGGGGATAGTTGAAATCCCCCATTATTTATTGGGCTTTCTGGTTTTGTAATCTCTCTAATCTCTCTGAGCCCCTCCTCCCGCCAGTGTGACCTACTCTGTCATTCCTATATATTTTTTTACCCTGGTGTTACCATGTACCATTAATTATCATAGTTGCACCAAGTTTCTGTGAGGTATGTTAGATCAATATCCTCATTTAATACCAGGCACATTAGTTCACCCATTTTAGTATTTAGACTTATTGAATTTTACAAATTTTACAAATGCTTGTAGGCAATATTTAGCTGTCTGCCTTCACGTGATGTAATTGAATGGGACTCTTTTTCATTTGACTTGTTTCTCTTCAGTTCCTACCTGCACTTTACCAACTTCTATCATCTCCCCTTTACTAGGATATAGAGTATCCACCTTAATAAATTCTCCTGTAAGGGATGTCTCTGTCCAAACCTTGTGCTCCTCTGTAACTGTTGACTTTCTACCAACCCTTAGTTTAATGACCTTTTAATTTTACATGCCAGAAGTCTGGTTCCATTTTGGTTTAGGTAGAGACCATCCTTCTGTATAGGCTCCTCCTTTTCCAAAAGTATCAGGGGGTAGCCATGTTAGTCTGTATCCACAAAAACAGCAAGGAGTCTGGTGGCGTCTTAAAGACTAACAGATTTATTTGGGCATAAGCTTTCGTGGGTAAAAAACCTCTCTTTTTCCAAAAGGTTCCTCAGTTGCTAATAAACCTAAATCCCTCCTCCCAACACCATCATTTCATCCACACATTGAGACTCAGTTTTTCCTGTTTAACTAGCACAGCATGTGGAACTGGAAGCTTTTCAGAGAATTATCCCATGGAAGACCTGGACTTAAATCTTTTACCTAGCAGCCTACATTTGGCCTTCAGGACATCTCTCCTGCATTTCCCTGTATCACTGGTACCTACATGCACCATGACCACAGCGCCTCTCCAGCGCTGCACGTAAGACTATTTAGATGTCTCACGCAGAAGAGGATTCTCCATGTGGTTCTCCCAGTCATCACAAACCAAACTATCTATATTTCTAATAAACAAAACCCTCATTATTATTCCTGTCTCTTCCTAACAACAGGGGTCCCCTTTCCCGGAGGGGTATCCTCATGCCATCATCAGGAAGGAACATCCCAACTATGGGATCATTTCCCTCCACTCCAGCTTGATGTTCTCCTTCCCTGAGACTTTCATCCTCCTCAGCATCACAAAGGCTGTCATACTAGGGGTGGGACTGCTCTACTGTGTCCCCGAAAGTCTCCTCTATGTATCTGTCTCCCTTAGTTCCTCCAGTTCAGCCACTGTGGTATCAAGAGCCTGCACTTGGGTCTCCGAGGGCCATGAGTGCCTTGCACTGAATGCACACATACGCCACGTGCCCGCAAGGCATAGTGCATTCAGTGCAATAAACTGGATAGCCCCTACTTTTCTCACCACCTTTGTCAAGGGATGCTAAAGGGGGCACTGCGGTTTCCCCTAGAGGCCTCACTCAGGAATCGGGGCCCAATTGTGCCAGGCGCTACAGAAACATACATAACAAATAGTGCCCCAAATAGGTTACAGTATAAATCTAAGCTGACACAGCTGGATTCTCAAATGGACCAGTGTAGCACAAGGTAATAGTGAAATATTACATAAGCAGCACTCAGAGTCTAACTGCTGCCAAGCCATTGTCCAGCATAGTGTAGGCAGACGTGCATTTTCAGGAGGGGGTTGTAATAGTACACAAAAGGAGACAATATCATGGGTTGTTATGGGCTGACACTGCTGGGGGAGTGGAGGCATGGAGGCGAGTGGGCAATGGCTCAGTGGCATATAAGAGAAGGTAGGCATCAGGATCCAAATAAGGGCAGTCAGGGCCAAGGGTCAGAGCAGGGGCAAACCTGAGGCTAGGAGTAGCCAAGGATTTCATAGTCAGGTCCAGGCCAGGGTCGACAGCAAGAGTCAGAGTCCAAGTCAGGAGGCAAAGTCCAAATCAAGCCAAGATTAAGCCAGGATTCAAGAGCAAGAAACAGTCCTAGCAGCTACAGAACATCCATACTATTGCCTAGAAACTTCCCGGACCACCCTGTAGGTGTATATAGGGCAGAGAGCCAATCAGGAGCCATGGGGCTGCTCTTTGTCAAACCCTTGAGGAGGAACATCCCATGGTCTGTGTCCACAGAGGTCATGAGAAATGGAGCGAAAGGAGGTTACAGCTCGGGAGCAGTCAGCCACAGTCTAGGTCAGGGGTCGGCAACCTTTCAGAAGTGCTGTGCCGAGTCTTCATTTATTCACTTTAATTTAAGGTTTCGCGTCCCGGTAATACATTTTAACGTTTTTTAGAAGGTCCCTCTCTATAAGTCTATATTATATAACTAAACTATTGTTGTATGTAAAGTAAACAAGGTTTTCAAAATGTTTAAGAAGCTTCATTTAAAATTAAATTAAAATGCTGATCTTAAGCTGCCAGCCTGGGGTTCTGTTCACCTAGGCCTGCAGCGGGTTGAGCGCGGCCTGCGGCCGGGACGCCAGCTGGCATGGGGCTGGCAGCTGGGACCCCAGACCTGGCGGGGAGGGGAGGCAGTGATGAGGGCTGTGGGGGTGCAGGGCAGAAGGCTGGATGTGTGTGGGGGGGTCAGGGCAGAGGGCTGGGTGTGTGGGGGG